>JAMRYI010000753.1:0-76953 GCA_029231635.1 Ditylenchus weischeri
AGACTCGCACTATATCGGAACTCGTACTATCAAGGGCTTTTAAAGACTTTTGACCAGTAGGTCGAGCTCAAGGTCGCACTATATCCGGGTTCGCACTATATCAGTCGCACTATATCGGGGTTTGACTGTAGCTACAAAATGAGGGCTAACTTGCCTAAGAGTAGTCTGCGAAAAGTGGGTCAAAAACACAATGCCAAAAACACGACTTTGAATTATATGGGTTGTCGGTTTATTAGAAAAAATACGGTAGATCATTGAGTGTTTGCAATAGAAATAGACTGCAGTAAGAATAAAAATAATTGAACTATTGTGTTCCAATTTTGTTTATACATGTTAGATCTTCTTTTATGTGAAGAAGACTTTGTGGATCTAGCGAATTGTGAATTGCCAAAAAGGTTTTTGGCGCTGATGTAAAATACCCCCAGACCTTCTAAAAATCGTTGTAACTACCCTTTGGAACAACAAGTTTAGGATTAGCCCTTAGGCTTAGGGTAGGCCAGCGTATGGAAGTTGTGACTAATAAGTGTTTTACGCACTTTTTCTGGGGTCTGGAACATATATTTGGGTGCTCTTTACTTAGGCTGGGGTAGGCCAGCGTATGGAAGTTGTGACTAATAAGTGTTTTACGCACTTTTTCTGGGGTCTGGAACATATATTTGGGTGCTCTTTACTTAGGCTTAGGGGTAGGCCAGCGTATGGAAGTTGTGACTAATAAGTGTTTTACGCACTTTTTCTGGGGTCTGGAACATATATTTGGGTGCTCTTTACTTAGGCTTAGGGTAGGCCAGCGTATGGAAGTTGTGACTAATAAGTGTTTTACGCACTTTTTCTGGGGTCTGGAACATATATTTGGGTGCTCTTTACTTAGGCTTAGGGGTAGGCCAGCGTATGGAAGTTGTGACTAATAAGTGTTTTACGCACTTTTCTGGGGTCTGGAACATATATTTGGGTGCTCTTTACTTAGGCTTAGGGGTAGGCCAGCGTATGGAAGTTGTGACTAATAAGTGTTTTACGCACTTTTCTGGGGTCTGGAACATATATTTGGGTGCTCTTTACTTAGGCTTAGGGGTAGGCCAGCGTATGGAAGTTGTGACTAATAAGTGTTTTACGCACTTTTTCTGGGGTCTGGAACATATATTTGGGTGCTCTTTACTTAGGCTTAGGGGTAGGCCAGCGTATGGAAGTTGTGACTAATAAGTGTTTTACGCACTTTTCTGGGGTCTGGAACATATATTTGGGTGCTCTTTACTTAGGCTTAGGGGTAGGCCAGCGTATGGAAGTTGTGACTAATAAGTGTTTTACGCACTTTTTCTGGGGTCTGGAACATATATTTGGGTGCTCTTTACTTAGGCTTAGGGGTAGGCCAGCGTATGGAAGTTGTGACTAATAAGTGTTTTACGCACTTTTTCTGGGGTCTGGAACATATATTTGGGTGCTCTTTACTTAGGCTTAGGGTAGGCCAGCGTATGGAAGTTGTGACTAATAAGTGTTTTACGCACTTTTCTGGGGTCTGGAACATATATTTGGGTGCTCTTTACTTAGGCTTAGGGGTAGGCCAGCGTATGGAAGTTGTGACTAATAAGTGTTTTACGCACTTTTCTGGGGTCTGGAACATATATTTGGGTGCTCTTTACTTAGGCTTAGGGTAGGCCAGCGTATGGAAGTTGTGACTAATAAGTGTTTTACGCACTTTTTCTGGGGTCTGGAACATATATTTGGGTGCTCTTTACTTAGGCTTAGGGGTAGGCCAGCGTATGGAAGTTGTGACTAATAAGTGTTTTACGCACTTTTTCTGGGGTCTGGAACATATATTTGGGTGCTCTTTACTTAAGCTTAGGGGTAGGCCAGCGTATGGAAGTTGTGACTAATAAGTGTTTTACGCACTTTCTGGGGTCTGGAACATATATTTGGGTGCTCTTTACTTAGGCTTAGGGTAGGCCAGCGTATGGAAGTTGTGACTAATAAGTGTTTTACGCACTTTTCTGGGGTCTGGAACATATATTTGGGTGCTCTTTACTTAGGCTTAGGGGTAGGCCAGCGTATGGAAGTTGTGACTAATAAGTGTTTTACGCACTTTTCTGGGGTCTGGAACATATATTTGGGTGCTCTTTACTTAGGCTTAGGGGTAGGCCAGCGTATGGAAGTTGTGACTAATAAGTGTTTTACGCACTTTTTCTGGGGTCTGGAACATATATTTGGGTGCTCTTTACTTAGGCTTAGGGGTAGGCCAGCGTATGGAAGTTGTGACTAATAAGTGTTTTACGCACTTTTTCTGGGGTCTGGAACATATATTTGGGTGCTCTTTACTTAGGCTTAGGGTAGGCCAGCGTATGGAAGTTGTGACTAATAAGTGTTTTACGCACTTTTCTGGGGTCTGGAACATATATTTGGGTGCTCTTTACTTAGGCTTAGGGGTAGGCCAGCGTATGGAAGTTGTGACTAATAAGTGTTTTACGCACTTTTTCTGGGGTCTGGAACATATATTTGGGTGCTCTTTACTTAGGCTTAGGGGTAGGCCAGCGTATGGAAGTTGTGACTAATAAGTGTTTTACGCACTTTTCTGGGGTCTGGAACATATATTTGGGTGCTCTTTACTTAGGCTTAGGGGTAGGCCAGCGTATGGAAGTTGTGACTAATAAGTGTTTTACGCACTTTTCTGGGGTCTGGAACATATATTTGGGTGCTCTTTACTTAGGCTTAGGGGTAGGCCAGCGTATGGAAGTTGTGACTAATAAGTGTTTTACGCACTTTTTCTGGGGTCTGGAACATATATTTGGGTGCTCTTTACTTAGGCTTAGGGGTAGGCCAGCGTATGGAAGTTGTGACTAATAAGTGTTTTACGCACTTTTTCAGGTCTGGAACATATATTTGGGTGCTCTTTACTTAGGCTTAGGGGTAGGCCAGCGTATGGAAGTTGTGACTAATAAGTGTTTTACGCACTTTTTCTGGGGTCTGGAACATATATTTGGGTGCTCTTTACTTAGGCTTAGGGTAGGCCAGCGTATGGAAGTTGTGACTAATAAGTGTTTTACGCACTTTTCTGGGGTCTGGAACATATATTTGGGTGCTCTTTACTTAGGCTTAGGGTAGGCCAGCGTATGGAAGTTGTGACTAATAAGTGTTTTACTTTTTCTGGGGTCTGGAACATATATTTGGGTGCTCTTTACTTAGGCTTAGGGTAGGCCAGCGTATGGAAGTTGTGACTAATAAGTGTTTTACGCACTTTTCTGGGGTCTGGAACATATATTTGGGTGCTCTTTACTTAGGCTTAGGGGTAGGCCAGCGTATGGAAGTTGTGACTAATAAGTGTTTCCTCTAATGGGCCTGCCCCACTATAATAAGCTGCCCTTTCTAAATTTAGGGCCCCCTAGGGGATAATTGAAAAATAAGTGCCTCTAATAAGCCGCCCCCATAGCTTCACCTTGCAGCATTTTAAGGCAATTTAAGTTACAAATTTGTTCCCAAAAACCGGAGCAGCCACGAATTGATCTTTTGTAAAGTCGACGCTTCCATAAGATACCCTTTCCATAAGATAAACGATGATCTCCTCTTGACTACTTGGACAAGACGTTCGGCCTTTCTCTTTTCAGGAAACGTTTGCTGGTTTAGGATTCTTTTCGCTGCCATATCTCGAATCGACGAAAGAAAATCTGAGGAAATCGCCTTGTACACAGCCGTGGTTCAGGATGCACTAAGGATGCACTAAATTTATCAGGTTTGTATTTACTTTATCTATCTGAGAGTATTTTTCGTGTTTAGGCACCTGACGTCGTGTGGAATGGACCGTTTAAAGCCAAGTTCAGAGCTCTTCGACAACTGGGTAATGAACGATGCGGATAAGGAAGAAAGGCAAATTTCCGAAACCCCCACCAATGAACCTCTGGAATGGATCTGTATCCTGGGACGCCTTACCAAAAAGATGATCAGCAAATCGCCAAAGGTTATTTATTGTGATTGTGGTTTTTCTTATCATTCCATTTTTCCAGTTTATTAGATCACTAATGCGCTATATGGCGACGAAGATGATGATATCCATTGCTTCAAGGAACATGGGCCGGTACCTGAGGACGAAAAATGCTTCAAAGCCCGCTTTGCCATGCATGATCTGCTTGCCGTGGAGGAAGTCGACTCGGATGAGGACAAGGAAAATGGTTATCTGAGTGATCACTCCTTAACTTTGATGAAGCTCTTGAGCTTGATTGGAACGATGAACTGAATGCGCCTAACCCTCAGTTCCATGCTTTTTGAATGATCATTTGTTTGTTTGTAAACACAGCATTTTCTGTTATCGCTTTCTCGTAAATACAGCATTTTCGGTCATCTTTTGTCATAAACCCAGCGCCGATTTTTAAAAACGTGGCGTAAATTTTGGTTAAAAACAAGCCGCCCCCTCCAATAGGCCGCCCTCTAATAAGCCGCCCCCTAGAAGGTGATTGAAAAATAAGCCGCCCGGGCGGCCTATTAGAGGAAATACGGTAAGTGTTTTACGCACTTTTTCTGGGGTCTGGAACATATATTTGGGTGCTCTTTACTTAGGCTTAGGGGTAGGCCAGCGTATGGAAGTTGTGACTAATAAGTGTTTTACGCACTTTTCTGGGGTCTGGAACATATATTTGGGTGCTCTTTACTTAGGCTTAGGGTAGGCCAGCGTATGGAAGTTGTGACTAATAAGTGTTTTACGCACTTTTTCTGGGGTCTGGAACATATATTTGGGTGCTCTTTGCTTAGGCTTAGGGGTAGGCCAGCGTATGGAAGTTGTGACTAATAAGTGTTTTACGCACTTTTTCTGGGGTCTTTGGCGTGCTCTTTACTTAAGTTTTAGAAGGCATAAGTTTGGTAGGGGGGTGTTCTATACTAGGGTCGGTTTTTTAATTAAAAAGAAAAATAAAGCAAAAATTGATAAAAAAACAGTAGGTAAGGTATTCTTTGTCAGCGTACAATATATTGGACCTAAAAACGGAAACAAAAATTTTAAAAATATCAATTCTTTGATTTTAAAGTTTTCTATTAATATATACGAGCTAAAACTACTTTTTGATTCTCTATCAGATCCATAAACAAAATTTCAATTTCACCTAAAAAATTGAACAATACTTTTTGAAGTTTACAAGTTAAAATTGAAATTCTGTTCTATGGATCTCATAGAGAATCAAAAAGTCGTTCTATTAATTCAAGTAAAACGATATGAAAAAATTTTCTGCAAATTTTTGCATTTTAAGCATTAATTTCAGTTAGAAAAAAACACGTTCATTGCACTTACTTTGCTGCAAACCAAAAGACCGGTTAGTTTTTCCAACACAATAAGAAGGTCAAAAGAACTGTTTGCTTTTACTTTAATATGTAACAAGTTTTTTCAACCTACGCAGTGCAACTAGTAAATTATTTTTAAATAAAAGGTCAAAGTGAAAAATCTGATACTCGGAAAAAAACTTAAAAGTGCACTGCCTACTGCGCAATCTCAACATCTGAATTTATTTTTTAACTCTATTTTTCAAAACATGTTTATCTGTTTATCCAAAAATACCAACAGTTTTTTATACACTTAAGATTCTGCTATAAAAGCGGCAGTCTTAAACTATTATTAACAAATCGAATTCTTTGTGATAGAAAATGCTTGCCTTAGTTGTCTTATCCTGCCTTGCCTTGGCTCTTGCCATAGATATTCCCATGAATGAAGTTCAGAAGGGTGATTTCTGTCTGATCCAACTCAAGGAGAAACAAGCCTTGGGTCCATGTGGCCAGAAATTAGATGAATCCTCAGCATTTGCATGTGTGGACCGCTTTTATTGGGGTGGAGAGGAGGACCTTAAGAATAATCCTTTGTGCAAATTGTGTTTGGATGTCAGCTGCCAGGGCAAAAAGCAAGTTTATGTTAGCTTGAACTATATTCAAGACGATGCCTTTTTTCAGTTATCAAGTGCCGATCAGAGAGAGGTGCTCTAGCGACCGACGTGGTCACATAGAGCTTTCTCAGTTTGCTTTAAAGCAGTTCGGCGACCTGCCTGACGGTCGATGTGATGATGTGCAGTGGAAGTTTGTCAAGTGTTAAACATGACTGAAGTATAAAAAATTCCTGCCAACAAATCCCACATTTTTATTTTGTAGTCAAAATTTTTTACAATTTATTGGGCTTAAAACTTCAATTTTAAATTAAATAAATGCAATTTAGTCAGTTGAACTTATACTTTAACACTCTGGCTTACTGCCTTACAAGAGAGCCGTTCAAACTGTCCCCCTTCCTAACGTCATTCTGATGCATTTATCTTGTAGCCCACGTTCGATTTACTCACAAGGGAACCGCCCTGTATATTCGAATTCGGGCAAGCGGCATATACCAAGATGTAGCCCGTAGTCGATTTATATAGTGTAGCCGGAGTTATTTGTCCTTGCGCAGTTTCTTGTCCCACGCTTTGATCCACGCCTCAAAGACCGCACCTGAATAATATTGCAATGGTGATGCTAGAAATTCTCTACTGTACCTGTCATCCAAGCTTCCTTATTGGCCAAATATTCAACCGGGACAAAGGCGTTCTTGAAGCAACGAGGATTTGCTGACTTGCCAATAACTAGAAGAGGAAGCTTTTCTGTCCCAGACATGTTTGCACCGACAAGGACTGTGACACGTTCTTTGCTCTTCTTTCCACCAATACATTTCTCACCTATAAATTAACAATTACGACCAACCCAAAAACTAATAAAAAAACCTTTGAACGCCAATGTCTTGTTTGGAAGCAGCTGCCAGAAGAGAGCGGTTTCGTTGACTGTACTTTGCAACGAAAAAAAAGGCGCAAATTAAAAAAAAACATTTCTCGCAATTATTTTATCTAACGAATTGTTTGAGATCGGGCCATAAATTTTATAGAGTGTTTATACTCATCAAAAGAAGAAACGTACCCAATTTTTCGCTTGTAGTCAAAGAAGCAAAAATTTAAAAGCTTTTTTCTAAAGTGATAAACTGAAAAATAATATTGCAATTCTAGTTTCTGATGAAATATCATTTGTTGAAACATGCTTGCAAAATGTGGCACAAACATGTTGAAGTATGAAGCAAGTCAGGAAATAAGTTTTGTTTACTGACTTGCTTCATACTTCAATGTGTTTGTGCCACATTTTGCAAGCATATTTTAACAATTAGTATTTTATCAGAAACTAGAGTTGCAGGAGTGTTTTGCAGTTTATCACTCTAGAAAAAACCTTTTAAATTTTTGCCTCTTTGACTGAAAACAAAAAATTGTCACGAAGATCCGAACTCGAAGTTGAACTCGAAGCACGTGAACAAGCCATTACGAACCTAACTACAGGGTACGTCTAGAATTGCAAACGATTTAAAACGGCAATAACTTTTTTCTATGATCGCTTTTCGAAAATCTGTAAACGCAGATCGATTTGGTCTGAGCTCCGATTCTATTTGGTATTGGGTTGATTCATAATTAATGCGGATTTTTGTTGCCTTCTGATTCTTTTGATCTATTACTTCTTTAAATTTGCTTTTTTGTTTTAAAGTATGCCCTCGCTTTTAGTTAAGAAGAATGCGCGTCGAAAACCACCTTCACATTTGCCATATCATGCTCTACCACTTCGAGAAAAGAGTTCGACAATATCGCGAAAAGACTGCGCTGCCCTCCATCCTTTCTCGAAGTGGTAGAGCATGATGTGGCGAATGTGAAGGTGGTTTTCGACGCGCATTCTTCTTAACTAAAAGCAAGGGCATACTTTAAAACAAAAAAGCAAATTTAAAGAAGAAATAGATCAAAAGAATCATAAGGCAACTAAAATCCGCATTAATTATGAATCAACCCAGTATATAACGTGAAAAATACGATTTTCTGATGGTCCCCTGTGGTTTGTGTCCTGAGCCGTGGATGGCCTCTGGATGGTCAGGGCTCAAACCACAGAGCACCAAACAAAAATCGTTGGAAATACTTGACACACCCTGTATACCAAATACTGAATGTAGATGTTTCCGCCATACTATTTTTCTTAAACTTCTAAAAGGTCAAACTATAAAAATACTGAAATATCCACTTTTTGACAGCATCTTAAGGCACCTAACTAAAGTTTAATAAATTTTTTGGAAAACATGTTTACCTTCTAGAAATGTCAACAAACCATCCTAGCAAAGTCGTGCAACTCTGATATAAAAGAAAGCAGAATAAAACTAAAACTTACAGATTGTACACTTATAAAAAAATGATTGCTTTGATTGCTTTCTTTATTCTTCCTTTTATTTTTGCTATAGATATTCCCATGGAAGAGGTTCAAAAAGGGGAGTTCAGCTTAATTCAACAAAAGCAAGAATTGGGAGCATGTGGCCAAAAACTGGATTTTTCATCAGCGTTTGCTTCAGTTAGCCGTAGTTGGTGGAGTGGAGATGACCTTGCCAATGATCCATTGTGCAAATTGTGTGTAAATGTCAACTGTCAAGGCAAAAGGCAATTTTTTTGAATTTTGAGTTATCTTGTCGGTTGCAGTTTCGACCTCCAAACCACACACCTCCCCCCCACGGAGAGTGATCAGATGGAGGAGATAACATCATATTCGTGTTTCTCGACCTCGATTTCCTGAGAAAGCCGGCTGTTTTTTTAATTCTGAGAAAAAATTTTTCGATCCACAGGGGGGGGGTTAATTCAACAAAAGCAAGAATTGGGAGCATACTACTCGGAATCATGTCTAAAGTAAGTGAGTGCGCGCATCTCTAACTCTCAAGCCCAGGGGGTATTAAGGGGGTATCATGGTTTTTTAGTCAAAATTTGAAAAATTTAAATTGGCACCTTTTGAATTTTAAAGGGATTAAGGGCTGTATTGGGAGGGGAAGGGAATAAAAAAGGGCCACTTTCATGGCAGAACGTTAGAAAAGTAAATATTTATATTCTTCGGCTGTCTTACCATATTTTTCAACTGGGCCGTGGCAAAAATAGACTCTATATGCACTTTATGGTCAAGAGTACTTCTCGGAATCATGTCTAAGGTAAGTGAGTGCGCGCATCTCTAACTATCAAGCCCCTTGCTCCCTCTTTGGAGGCGCAGGGCGCTTGGGGGCTTGGAGTTAAGATGCGCACACCCAAATACCTTAGATACTCTGGATGCATGAAAAAGCATGCATACCAGAGTTTATTTATGCGGTAGGCCCCAGTATTCAAACTATGTTCAACATCTTCTTGTTAGTGGGCCCTGTGTGATTAGTGGCCCCATTTTATCCCCTTCCCCTCCCAATACAGCCCTTAATCCCTTTAAAATTAAAAAGGCGCCAATTTAAATTTTTCAAATTTTGGCTAAAAACCCATGATACCCCCTGTGGATCGAAATTTTTTTTTTCTCAGAATTAAAAAAACAGCCGGCTTTCTCAGGAAATCGGGGTGGAGAAACACGAATATGATGTTATTTCCTCCATCTGATCACTCTCCGTGCGGGGATTCTGAACTCAAGCCATCTTGTCTATTTATTGTTGACTTTTAGTTTCAAAATGCCAATAAAAGAAAGATGTCCTGTAGCAAAACGTGAACACCTAGAACTCTCTGAATTTGCTCTCAAACAATTTGGAGACCTGCCTAATAGTCGGTGTGATGATGTGCAGTGGAAGTTTGTCAGCTGTTAATAAGTGCGAGACAGACTATTTATCACAAACAGTTTTCGCTGACAACAAAATGCTAATATTTTGTGTTAAATCATTAAAAATTTGTATTCATAATAAAATTTAATATTTAACGGTTATTTTTGTAAAGAGCCATATTTCAACACTTTTACGTTCAAAAAAATTCTGTGAAGCAGGTTTTGTAGCTCTTGATCTGCGCTACAATACAATGCTATAACTTTTTCAGAATGACATACTAAATTAAATTTTGACTTTGTCATGTTTGATTTAAATACCAGGTTGTTCGATAAGTTCTTATACTTTTTATTATTTTTTTATAGCGCTGTTTTGTGGCGCGCACTCACTTACCTTAGACATAATTCCGAGCAAGACTCTCGATCAAAAATGCATATAGAGAGACTTTTTGCCCAGCTCCAGTGACCAAAACATGGTAAAACAGGCAAATGGTCGAAATTTCAAAATGCCCAAAACTCAATTTTTTATTGACCAGAACACAAAAATAATGTCTTTTTTGAGCTCCCGAGGTGATTTTAGGTTGATATAGGGTGTTTGGAAACACTTTTAAAAAGAATTCATTTCGGGGTGGGTATATTCCGGTAGGGTCGAAAAGGGCTTTCTTTTGGTATATAACTTGGTGTGACTTATGTCTAATAACTAAACGTCTTCATAATAAAAAGTATAAGAACTTATCCAACTCGGCATATCTCAACACTGAGGTTCAATAAAATATTTCTTTTGGTGTCAAACAAAACTGCAGATGCAGGGCTATCGAATGAGCCATAATTTGTTTTTCGGAGTTTGAAAAAAAAAGATATACCGTATTCTCTCTATTAGTTCCACATGTGGGATTATTTTTCAATAAAATCGGAAAAATTTTCGATCTGAGATTTTGAGTTAAAATCAAAATCAAAAACAGAATCGGTAGAGCTCGTGGGAGTTAAGACAATGCAATAAACAGCTTTGTTGAATTTTCTCTGAGATGAGATACAGGTCCTCAAAGTTTGTGGGTTTAATAGAGTGTGGAAAATAGATATAGGCATTTAAAATCGGCTGGAATATATAAGGACCACTCTGTATAATTTTTTGGTGGACTTTTTAGGAACTTTTTGGTTGTCAAGCTCAATTTTTCAACTTTCAATTTTTAATGTCAATTTTTTTCTTATTATTTTTTAAATAAATATAAATTTCAAGAATTTGTCAATCTGAGATACATTTGAGAATGTCTGAAATTTTGATCAAACAAAATTATAATAAAAATTTATCGCAATTATTTTAATTTAAAATTTAACAAAATAATCAATTTTGCACACTTTTCAAAAAAAGTCAAGAATTATTAATTTGTTGAATTGGAATGGTGCGTATTTCCGGTTGCTCTTCTCCGACTTTCTGTCCCTCAATCCAAAGATGTCCTTTTTTATCAACACGGCATGTGATAGACTCCGTGTGAATGCTTTTAGGGATCCGAATTGTGCGAGAAAACGACCGCTCAACATCTTCATCTGAATATAACAGTTTCACATAGAATTTGGCAGGAGTTTCTTTTATGCGCTCCTCCCAAAAAAAGAGTTTTGATAGATTTTAGGGTACTTTTATAGTTCCCCCCATACTCGGATTTCTTGAAAAGTGACCAAAAATCACCCCCCGAGCTCTTTTTTTTTTGCTCAACACGATAAAAGAAGCATTTCTAAACACTTTCTGAATAAAAAAAATTATATTTGTAAAAATTTTTCGACTCACACATTCAATGAAAAATGGCCTTTTCTGGTATTTTATGGTCATTTTATGGGTATTTATCACATTTTTCTTGCTGGAACTTGGCAAAAAGGCCTCTAAATGCATTTTCAACCAAGAGTCTTGCTCGGAATTATGTCTAAGGTAAGTGAGTGCTCGCATCTCAACCCCAAGCCACCAAGCCCCCTGCGCCCCCCAAGGTGTACAAAAATACCAGAAAAAGGCCATTTTTCATTGAATGTGTGAGTCGAAAAATTTTTACAAATATAATTTTTTTTATTCAGAAAGTGTTTAGAAATGCTTCTTTTATTGTGTTGAGCAAAAAAATGAGCTCGGGGGGTGATTTTTGGTCATTTTTAAAGAAATCCGAGTATGGGGGGAACTATAAAAGTGCCGATTTTAGGTATGTTTGGCGGCTTCGCGGCCAAAGACCCAACTTGCTCCTCATTGCAAGGGATAAGGAAAGGGCTGTATACACCTTTATAGATATATACCCATCCCCCGAACCAAACCATAAAAATGTTGGAGCAAAAGTTGTACGAACAAAAAATATAAAAAAATAAAATTTTGTTCAATAAGTCGAATTTTCCTGTCATTTCTTTTTTTTTCAAAAATTCGGTATTGTATTTTTAGAGTGTTTTTGAATAGAATTTGTGTTTTTAGGGTTAGGATTAGGCAAGGGTAGGCCAGCGCATATTAGGATGAACTCAAACATGTTTTTATTACTTTTTTGTGGTTAGTGAAGTATGTTTGAGTATGTCACATACGCTGGCCTACCCTTTCCTAAGCCTAAATAAAGCCTAATATTAGGTTGTCGAGGCCTCGGATTTTTCGAGACGAGGCCTCACCTCGAACTTCGATCCTCGAAAGTTTCGAGGCCTCCCCTCAACAAACCTAACTAATATGATAAATCACTGAAAAATGACCTCAAATTACACTAAAAAGACCATGTATCTTTAAAAGTGAAAAGAAGTTGAAAGGAGGAATCGTATCTGTTCTTTTTAAAGAGGTTTGTCTTTATTTTGGGACCCCAAATCTTTTTTATTTTTGCAATTTTTAGTCCAAATCGTCTTTTTAAATTCTTTTAAAACGGCAAAAAGCACTAGATACAATGACCATTTTTCCTCAAAAATGGTCAAAATGTCCTTTTTGAATTTTTACATACGAACCCTGATATAGATGCTTTTTCGCGGTAGTCCATGTTGGACAAAACATGGGCTGCCGCAAAAAATACAAGCATTTACTTTTTAGCATTTACAACATAAAATCGTTCCCCTTTTTCTTCCTTCCCCTTCCAACACAACCTCCTTTCCCTGAAAAATTCACATTCCCGTCAAAATAAATGATAAATTTATGACTGAAAATCAGTGCGCAGTCGTTTCCGTTACTTTGTGCCATTTAGCACAAAGTAACGGAAACGACTTAAAATAAATTTGAATTTCATTCATTTATTTATGCAATATCTGTTTATTTTACGTTTCCTTTTCTCTTTCATTGCTCTTTGCAAATGTCTCTGCATGTTAAAAGTGTTAATTGATTATTATTTCGTATCCCCTCATTCTCATTTTGGTGAATGTTTGACTTCGCTGTGTAACAAAGTATAACATTATTTCCATTATTTTCTTGTTATGTTTAGATGGAAGATTTTTGGAAGATCTTTACTTGCCGGAAATTAAGTCTCCATTTGCGTACTACTCAGCAGAGTTCGAAGCGGTTGGTGCCTTTATTCAGACTCTTTCGTTTATAGTCATGAACTTGTCTCATTCAGGTCGACACTCCTTTCAGACAGGATACGACAACAGTGATGATCAGGCACACTCAGTCACCATCCCCACATTTTGATGTTGCACTTGAATGAAAAATGTTGAAAATAGTTTGTATTAGGTTGTCCAATAAGTTTTGAGAAAAAGTGCGTGGATTCGCCTTTATTTTCAAAGTGCATCATTTGGCACATTTGACAATGATGTCTCTACGTGTCATATACCATTTTGTAGCCCGTGCTCTCCTCTTTTGAATGTCGTATTAACCGGCTCTTTGTTATAAAAAAATTGGACCAAAAATAAAAAAACAAATAATTTCTCAAGTTTGGTAAATTCATGCACATTTTTTGTTTTCCTATTTTTGATCCTATTTTTTAATAACAAAGAACTGTTCAATATCACATTTAAAAGAACAGAGAACGGGCTACAAAATGGTATATGACACGTAGAGACAAATGTGCGAAATGATGCACTTTGAAAATTAAAGCGAATCCACGTGCTTTTTCTCAAAACTTATTGGACGACCTAATATCTGTTGTTTAACAAATTGTTTGCCAGTCGTTATTGTTTGTAATGGTGATCAAAGTTTGGGGTGTATTTACGGTGAGGATAGTGTAGGTAGTTTGATAAGTAGAATGCTTCAGTTCTGCATATCAAGGGCGAGGAAATTGAGTGTTCTGGGCAGAATGCTCACATCGTGCATGGTAGTAGCGAAGAAAGAGGCGATCGGTGCATCGCCAAAAGAAGAACTAATAAATTAGTTAGCTTAAAGGAAAGAGTGTCGATAAACCAAACAATTAAAAACCAGAACAGTTCTTAGCTTGGATATAGATTTATGATCTGCGTCAAAACGATTTATTGTAGTTTCTAACGCATATTAGCTGGTTGATCTTAAGTGCTCCGAAATGTCTGTATCCGCGAAATAAATTAACATGCTTCCTTTTCTTGTGCTCTGTGAGCCACTCCGTATGTTCATTTCTCATTCTTATTCAAGAAGTCGTACTCTTCCTCATGACGACATGCCGAAATTCCAAAACACTAACCAGAAATTGGTTTGATTGGTGGAGGAATAGAAATATCTTGATCAGTTTGAAGAGGTCTAGAGAAGGCATAGACTTGCAAAGAGCAACGAAAGAGAAAAAGAAATCGAAAATAAACGGATATTGCCAAAACAAATGACCGAAATATAAATTTAATACGTTTTCGTTACTAATGGCACAAAGTAACGAAAACGTCCATAATAAGTCGTTACCATTACTTTGTGCCATTTGGCACGCCATAACGGAAACGCCCCTATGCCCTGAAAATCATGTTACCTGAATGGTTCGATTTTTTGCTCAGACAAAAATGAAACGGCCGGCTTTTTAGAAACACGAATATGAAGTTTTCTCGGCCACCTGATTCTGTACTTTAGCCAAATACCATAAGTAGGGGTAAAATTTTTTTAAGCACTGTCCCAGGTGTGTATCTTGAAATATGAATATCTTACGTTCAGTGTAATTTTTGTGCTCTCCTTGTATTTTGATGTCATTGCCCTGAATGTCTACTCTCAAGTCATCTGGATGGAAACCAGATACGTCAACTTTGCAGACAAAGTTGTTTCCTTGGTCGTCAAAGGTTATTGTGGCACAATGATCTCGAAGACGTAGTTCATTGCTACCTGAGTCCACAAAATCTATGCCTAGAAAGCGGTGATGTCGTGGAGGAAATACATGTGGACGAATGCTGGCGTAGACTAGTGGGTCATAGTAAAAATAGGGGTAGGCCATCATTTAAGAAGTCTGAATTAGCTGTTTATTGTCAAAAATTACAAAAGATTTTTACTCTTTTAAATATACTCTTTTCTACTCAACCAAAACGATAAAACTGGCCGATTTTTATGCAGAATATAAAGAATCTCAATGCAAACTGTGTTAAGGCAAGTGTGGCTCAAGATTTCGACCTTTTTCGAATGTAATAAAAAATTTACATAGCTGGTTAGGAAGAACAAAAACTCAGCTTTCTGAAAACATATTTTCGACGGTTTTATGATAATCAACTGAAAGTAAAATTTTTGCTAGAAAAAAAACGAGAAAAAACGCCGTTTTTTAGTTAACAGTCGACACCATTCGATAGAACAAGAAAAACTGCACCGGAAAATGCTTTGAAGTAAATAAAAGTAGGTATTTAAAGGAGTAAGCGACAGTTCCAAAAAACCTAAAATAATATTTCAAAAAACATTTTGGCCTAAAACGTTTTTCTAGCTAGCATAACTTGGAATTCTGACACCGGATCCGCGTTCAACAGGGTTGATTGGCCTGAAAAATGTTTTCTAACAATTATTAAATCAACGTCAAATTTTGACTTTCCATCAAGACAACAAACACTTAAGCATGTGAAAAAATTCAATATTTGAATACTTCTTACTAGTTTGGACTGGCGCCTTAGGCGTCATTTGTTTTTCAGCTATAAATTTTTAATATCGGCGCCCAGTTATTTGGCGCCAATTTAAAAACGTTACGAACAAAAGTTCCGAACAAAAACTGAATGTAAATCCTAAAAATAAACTTATCCGACTTTTAAGCCCAAATTTTTATGGTACCTTAAGAAGAGGTACCATTTTTTGCCTTGGTCCCCCCTATTGATTTTTTTGTAAATTTTATTGATAACACACGAGCTGCTGACGAGTCATAATCTTAAACTAAGAACCGAATAAATACAATACAACATAAATAGAAGACTGATAGAATAGAATTATAAAGCAAGTGAAAACAATTTACAAAAAAAATCAATAGGGGGGACCAATGCAAAAAAATGGTACCTCTTCTTAAATAGAGCCCAAATTTTTTTGTCCAATAAGGCGATGTGAAAAAACCAACACGTATCTGATCTTCCCTAGTTAAAGGGCTATCGAATGACACCAAGATCTCTACATTGTGTCCACAAAAAGTATGATAAATCGCGTTACGAACAAAAGTGACAAAATGGAGCGTCACAGAGACATGCCTAATACTATATGAGATTGATGGGAATTTAAAATTTGAGGGTGAATTTTCAGTTTAAAGAAGACTGCTAACTTTTAATTGAAGATGATAGAATAAATGATCTATTGCTCTCACAAAAACAGTTAAAAACACACTTCTATAAGCATACAAAATTAAGAAAATAATTGCAAGCTGGCAACACGTGGTTGTACCGAAAGTACTAGAACAAAAACAAATAAACACAGAAAAATAGAGTAAGAAAAGGTCACTCTTATTTTTCAGCAAAATTATGCTCTGCTCATTAGAAAAGAATAATAAAGACGGCTCTTCCTTTCCTATACTGCACAAAAATTAATATCAACAAGGGCAAAATAAGCGAAAATATCAACAAAGCAATAAATTTGCACTGAAAGCTCCAAACTGCACTTTAATTTCACTATAAAAAGCCTTCTTTGACGTATTAGTCAACAAAAAAAAGTTGGGAAAGTAGTTATAAATGACTTTGCTAGAATATAACCCATTTCCTTCGAATGTTGAGCATTCTACTCAGCATTTTCTGAACCCGTTTAATGCACCTTATGAAGCAGATCACATACCTCATTTTCAAGTATTAGATGAGTCGCTAGGCTCAATACGTTTAAGAGATCAAAAGGATACTGAAACAGAGCCTAAACAATTAGAAATTATTATGGAGACTGATCTTGAGCAAAACAACTATAAGGAAAAAGGTTTGAAATTTTTCAAAGTTTTTTAAAAAGCAATAAAAACTCAGTTTATTTTAGGTTAAAAAACTGGAGCACTTTACCCTACGCCTCCCACTCGATTAACCCCTACAACCCCCACTCGATTAACCCCTACACCCCCAAACCAAAACCATAGGGGGACCAAAGCATGTTTTTCTGGGGTGTGGGGGGTAATCAGGGTAATCGAGTGGGGTAGGGTTAATCGAGTGGGGGCGTAGGGGTTAATCGAGTGGGGGGGCGTAGGGTTAATCGAGGGGGACGGTGTAAATTTAGCCAAAAACTTATGAAATTAAATTTTCGGCTCTACCACTATGTCCCATAACTTTTCGCGTTTTTTCTTCATTTTTCGCAAAATTTTGCTAAAATGGATTGTTGCAATTTTTTGTGTGCTTAGATGCCTCGAGGACAAGGAATCAAGCCTGAAATCAGCAATCAAAGAATTCGTTCGTTCTAGGCCAGCAGGATTTTTTGTTAGGGGGATTTCAAAGCTGCAAGAAAGATGGGAGAAAATCATTGAAGCAAAAGGGAATTATTTTGATGAGTGAAGGCTGTTGTTGGAAAATTGTTAGACATTGCTTGGAATAAATTGTTTTGTTTATGTTTTCTGTAAATTATGATTCGTTATATGAACTTGGCGTAAAAATTGAACTTAGAGCATTGCCTCTAAGAAAATCGCAATAAATCGAAAATCGCAACAAATTTTGAAAAAACGCGAAGAGTTATGGGACATACTTGTATATGTGTTGGTAATCTCCCGAAAAAATATGCCTTGGTCCCCGTGTTGATTTTTTTAGCTTTTTTTAATATTACCTTGGTCCCCCTGTTGTTTGAAAACTTTATTTTTTCAAAAAAATTTCATTCGTCCAATGTTTTGAATCTATCTAGAAATTTGATGACAGAAAGATTTCTGATGCAATAAATGTTATAAAATACGATTAATATTTTCGTACACAATAGAGATTGTTTGTCTTGAAGGATCGATGGCCTTTCAAGCATTAAAATGGACTATTAGTCTATATTTGTCATTGCATCACATTGTGAAACACTTAAGACAAGAAAAACTGGCGACTACCTTGGTCCACCAAGGCAAAAAGTCAAAATTTAATCAAATATTTTTTTTCCAAAAAGTGCCGTCCCCACCTAAAAACATGTTTGTACACGTTTCAAGCCCTAAAACACACAAAAAAGCAGTTAAAATCCCTTTTCGGGAGGACTTGCTGTAATATACTCCGGCCCCACGATTTAACCAGTTTACTAATTAATCAGTTAAATACGGTGGTACTCCCGATAACCGAAAAGAAACTAATTTAATATTAAAGGGTACGTGGATAGCATTAGAGGGTGTAGGTTTATCATAATTGTAATGCTGTAGATAGGCACCAAGGCTTTATTAGCACAAATACACAATACACATACACAATCCCAAACCCCTTCTTAAGCCCCTATGAAATCTCCCTTTCTGAGTGGTTTATCCCCAACAAAAACAAATAAACACAGCAAAAATAGAGTAAGAAAAGGTCACTCTTATTTTTCAGCAAAATTATGCTCTTCTCATTAGAAAAGAATAATAAAGACGGCTCTTCCTTTCCTATACTGCACAAAAATTAATATCAACAAGGGCAAAATAAGCGAAAATATCAACAAAGCAATAAATTTGCACTGAAATCTCCAAACTGCACTTTAATTTCACTATAAAAGCCTTCCTGACGTATTAGTCAACAAAAAAAAAGTTGGGAAAGTAGTTATAAATGACTTTGCTAGAATATAACCCTTTCGAATGTTGAGCATTCTCAGCATTTTCTGAACCCGTTTAATGCACCTTATGAAGCAGATCACATACCTCATTTTCAAGTACTAGATGAGTCGCTAGCCAATACGTTTGAGAGATCAAAGGATACTGAAACAGCGCCTAAACAATTAGAAATTATTTGGAGACTGATCTTGAGCAAAACAACTATAAGGAAAAAGGTTTGAAATTTTCAAAGTTTTTAAAAAGCAATAAAACTCAGTTTATTTTAGGTTAAACTGAGCACTTTACCTTCATAACACCCCACTCGATTAACCCGACGCCCGCACTCGATTCTACGCCTCCTCGATTTTACACCAGCCAAAACCATAGGGACCAAAGCATGTTTTCGGGGTTTTGTTGGGGATTCAAAGCTGCAAGAAAGATGGGAGAAAATCATTGAAGCAGAGGAATTATTTTGATGAGTGAAGGCTGTTGTTGGAAAATTGTTAGACATTGCTTGGAATAAATTGTTTTGTTTATGTTTTCTGTAAATTATGATTCGTTATATGAACTTGGCGTAAAAAATTGAACTTAGAGCATTGCCTCTAAGAAAATCGCAATAAATCGAAAATCGCAACAAATTTTGAAAAAACGCGAAGAGTTATGGGACATACTTGTATATGTGTTGGTAATCTCCCGAAAAAATATGCCTTGGTCCCCGTGTTGATTTTTTTAGCTTTTTTTAATATTACCTTGGTCCCCCTGTTGTTTGAAAACTTTATTTTTTCAAAAAAATTTCATTCGTCCAATGTTTTGAATCTATCTAGAAATTTGATGACAGAAAGATTTCTGATGCAATAAATGTTATAAAATACGATTAATATTTTCGTACACAATAGAGATTGTTTGTCTTGAAGGATCGATGGCCTTTCAAGCATTAAAATGGACTATTAGTCTATATTTGTCATTGCATCACATTGTGAAACACTTAAGACAAGAAAAAACTGGCGACTAACGACGCCATACAATAACCGTGAGACTGACTGAAGAATAACTTCGAGTTCGTAAAATTCAAATATTTCAAAAAGGCGGCAATTCAAACGCTTTTTTCCGAATATTTATAAATGAAATTTGACGTAAAATTTTTCGGAGTTCCGAGTTATCTCCTGATTTTAAAGGGCGAAATATCCTCGCTATTATTAGACATCCAATACTCAAAAGATAGAGAAAGAGTTCTAGTATGGGGCCCTGAAAAAATCAGAACGAATGATAAGACATGTCGTGGGTAACGATTGAAAAGAAAAAAAACAAAACGTGACGGACACCAAAAAAATCACTCCATCGTAATACTAAGTAGAGATATAATATATAATAGAACACATGAAAAAAGTTGAAAAATAGACAAGACTCAAAAAACATAGGGGACAAAGCATATTTTTTCCGGAGGACCACCAACACATAGAGTCAAATTTCTTATAGATTTTTTTGAACGATTATAGTTATTAATTTTTTTAGAAATTTTTGGTAACTTATTACAGTTATTCTCAATTTTAAAATCAAAGTAAAAATAAAAAATAACTTGTGAGAACAAGTCTTTAATTATAATGCAAGTTTAGATAATCCCGCTACTGATTCCGGCAATGAATTGCAAAGTTGCTCAACAAAAGAAAGACAAAATAAATCTTTGCACAATTTACGCCGTAGATGTTTCCCACCTAAAATTTTTAGAGGCTGCACATCTAAAAAAGTTGATCTAAAGTAATAGCTATATTTCGTTTTGTATTTGCTTTTATCAATGTAGCGTATTTTTCAATCTAGTAATAACACATATAGTATAATGTGTTATAATTTTTGTTGGATTAAACAAGAAATTTAACTTTTTAGAATGTAGGATAAAGTGTTTCAGGGTTAATGCAGTGCAATTTAGAAACGACCTTTAATTAAAAACGCAATGTACATATACTTGAATTTGTGTCTGAATTAACATTGCATTATAAATCTGCCTAGGTTAAGAACTTTATTTAAAGCAGTCATAATACCGCCCTGAATCAGGTGTTTTCTACGTTTTAGCAGCTAATACATAGTTAAGACATGTTTCAAGGTGGCGGTCGACACTTCCCAGCAACTTTTTTTTACAGAATTTGACTTTTTGCCTTAGAAGACTAAAGTAATTTAAGGTTCTTTTCGGTTATCGGGAGTACCACGATTTAACCAGTTTACTAATTAATCAGTTAAATACGGTGGTACTCCCGATAACCGAAAAGAACCTAATTTAACATTAAAGGGTACGTGGATAGCATTAGAGGGTGTAGGTTTATCATAATTGTAATGCTGTAGATAGGCACCAAGGCTTTATTAGCACAAATACACAATACACATACACAATCCCACACCCCTTCTTAAGCCCCTATGAAATCTCCCTTTCTGAGTGGTTTACCTCCTTTTATAGTCAATGGCAAGTCATCTGGGCGGGATCCATCACACTGCATCTCAAGACTCGCTTGTACTCTTTCAGAGCTCTACCCGGATATCACACCACGGAGTTCCACTCCATGACATCCCCCACCTCAATAGGTTGACGTCGAATGGAGGCTGGTTGTGGCTGATCGTGGCTGTTGGAGGACCGTATACTACAGTCAATGTTGCTGAAACCCTTGAGATGGTCTGGATCATTGAAGCAGGACAGACTGGTGTTATTCAGAGTAGTTTACAATTGAAATAGTTAGGGTAGTTGTAGTACTTGGAATAGTTGAAAGATCCAAAAATTCCAAGAAAAATGTTTTGGTATTCATAGTGTCACCTTTAGTGCAGCAAAAAGAGAGAGCCCCTCTGCAATCTACTCTCTTTCAGTGCCCAATATACAAGCACTCTCCAAAAGTAAGCACGACCTTTCTCCGCCACTTTCATTCTTGAACAGTAAAAATATATTTTCCTGTTTGTATTGCTTATTTTATATATGTGTGTATTCATTCAAGTGAAATTAGCAAAGTGAATAAGTCGTCACACACATCAAACAAACACATAACTACCTTGTCCATAATTCACACGGAGAAGATAAATCGCTTAAGCATTATTATTGCTTTCGTGACATTCAGCATGATCGATTTGCTTATAAAAGTGCTCTTATCTATCAAACTCATTGTCATATTTCTGATTCCTCTCAAGACAAAAACCATTAAAGAGCGATTTGAAAAATTTAAATTCTGACAGTTTAAATTAAATTGAAGATTTGTCAAAGTGTGAATTTTTCATACTTTTGCGTAGTTGTCCAATACTTTTGATGGTCAACCGAAAAAAATCGCACTCATTTGAAAGAGCTTTTCCTGGGGAGCAAAATGAGCCATTATGTGATTAAGGTTGGTGTAAGAAAAGCTAGCTAGAACCATTTAAAGTTGATAAATCAAAAATAAGAGTACAGTCGAACTCCGATATAACGCCACCGCGATGTAACGCCACCCTCGATATAACGCCACTTTTAAAAAATTTGGTTGGCCAGCAAAGAAAGTAAACAAAGTTTACCCCGGTTATAACGCCACCCGATATAACGCCACCCCCGCTATAACGCCACATACAAGAAGGACTCAAGCAATAAAATTACCCCCAATATAACGCCACTGCTTCGTTTTTCAAATTTGGACGCGTAGTTTTTGCAACAAGAACACCACTCCATCCATTTTCAGTTACAGCGACGCTTTGGACGAATTCTTCTACAGAGAGCGCCAAAAAATCAAAAAGCAGAGTAAACTCACAGATTTCTTCCATGTTAGTTAGTTTGTTGTTTGGTAGATTGTTATTGTTTTTTTTGCTTTGGCCCGTATGCACCAATGAGTTAGCATTAGCTTTTAGCATTAGCATTAGCCGTATGCACCTAAGTTGATGCTAATGCTAGAGCTAATGCTAAGACTAAAAATTAAAAGGGTGGACGAAGGCAAAAAGTTAGCATGGGTGTGTATGAGGTAATTGCTTTATGCAGCTTGATTATTAGCAATTTTAACAATATCTGATTCCAGAATGTCGGCACCAAGCGTTATCCTCTCTATTCCACCTCAACACCGGTGGTCAAAAAGACTGAAGCGTGAGTCTCGTTCGGTTATGGAGGAACTTCAGCGCGATGTTCTTCGCAGCCAGATGGAAGTCAACGAAAAGTCACTTCAGGTAATCCATGGCTCTTACGTGGTCCTCACAAAAAGTCTTAGAAAACAACAATATTTTCCCCCCGTTTAGGGGGGATGGGCCGATCCCCCGGAGGTAGGTGCAATACCGGGCCGACCCGCGGTCAGGGTGGAGCAAGCCCCAACACCCAACCAGGTTCCAAAAATAGGTTAATCTCTAAAGACCCCAATTGGAGTCGTATCGGAGATTAAGCCGATAAGAACAGATACTACACTTTGATCTTAGCCAAAAGGCCGAGAAGCGATACCAATTCATAAAATTGTGAGACTATACACCAAATAGAGGTCAACATATTGCTGGGTTTGAGTGTGTGACAGTGCGTTACTTCTCACATTGAATTGTTTGTTGTTCGTTCGGGTATGAAGGCTTGATTTTTATGACGATGCTAGTGCTAAGACTAGTGCTAATGCTAAAAACTAGAGCTAGTGCTAGAGCTAATGCTAAGTGACTAAACCTAATGCTAGTGCTAGCGCTAAAAGCTAATGCTAGTGCTAATGCTAGAGCTAATGCTAAAATTGGTGCATACGGGCCCTTATTTCATATCTCATAAATATCACATTCATATTTCATAAAAATTTCCGGCATGGCCAGGTCATGGTTCATTCTTACAGATTATGTCTTTTAAGGGTTAAATAAATACGTAAATACTTCTGTAGTCTTTTAAAATAAATGCTAAATCCGAAATCATTTTTTGAGCCATTTTTCCAAAACTTTTTCACGTGATATAAAATATTTCTTTCAAAATCCTTTTCTTACAGCAGTTGTAAATAAAACAATTAAAATTGCTTTTTTCCTTGTGAAATTTTGTTGAATTCCTTTTCTTTCTCAGTGTTCAATTTTAATCCCAAAATTGAGACTTTACAATGAACACCAAACGTATCAAATAGCTTTCTTTTAGATTTTATAACAAACAAATTTCAGTCTTGACACATTTGTTATTTTTGAAAAAAAGAGTTTTCATTGTAAAAAAGTCATCTACTTAGTTTTTTTAAAGATGTTTACAAATTTTTGTAGTGGGTAAAAACATGTTAAAAGGGTAGCTATTTCATCTAAAAGTGTCAGTTCGAATTAATTTCTTGCTTTTTTTTGACGCAACAGTGCTGTTTAACAAAAACAGTAATTGTATGTATGTATGTATTACAGAAATTATTCTGATTAAAAGTCAATAAGAATGAAAATGTTTTAATCATGTATTTTAGAAACGCTTGTAAATGCGCCTTTAACACTCTGAAGGCGGCTGTTTTATGAGATCCTTGTATCTTTAAAATTTCAGGTACTTTTCCGACGGGATTTTTATTCAAAAATGACCATTTTTGCCTTAGGGGGGGGGGGGGTTGGTGGGTTTTACACCCATCATACCCTTATCGACTGTATCTCAAAAAAAATTTCGTAAGTTGCGCGTACTTCCAGGCCAATTTCAATGCGGGAAACACAAAAACTACATGTAGGTTATTTTTGCTTCAAAACAATTTAGTTATGCGTTGTTTACAATGTGTGGCTGTGGCGTGTGACTGTGGCTGTGACTGCGTGATGTGTCTACAATGCACAGCCACACAGCCACAAGCCAAAGCCATAGTCACACGCCGCACTCTGTCCACAATGAAAGTCTCAGCCACAGCCACACTCTGCAGCTACACTCTGCAGCCACACAGTCACACTCTGTAACATTTTTATTCAAAGCCCGACCAACGCAACACAAATCAAATCATTCTTTCTTGCCAATCAACTGCACCCACTCCATTGAAAAACTGAATTAGTTTTTGGCAGATTTCTGCGGCCTCTTGACGACTTCTGTTTGCTCCCCTCCTTCTCATTTCCGCTGGCTGAAGAGATAGCAGCCCCATCCGATCCCATGTCCCTTGAAGCGCTCCTTGTCGTCCTTCAGCTCTTGGAACAGTTGTTAAAGGGCTCCCTGCTACTTTCTTTTTTTGGTTGATTGGGTGCACCCACCATCGACGCTTGGTCCTTCTCTGACGAATTCGCACCAACAGCAACAATAGCAATAACTTGCAATCCCTGGGCGTAACCATCTATAACAAAAATGAATGAACCATTAACCGTGCACCTTCACGACAACTCAAATACGAAAAGACAACGCCGGAGATAAAACCACGTAATTAGTGAACTCAAAGCAAACCGATGAACAATTCCAACGACTTTATTCAACAACTAGAACACTATAATTCATCGAACTCCACTTGGTACAATAACTAGTTGATCAGGTGCTTTGCCTTGGAAAACAATTCATAAATTGAGCACTGACCTTTCATGCTCCTTGCTCTCTCCATCCAGCTAAGTCATATAGTCGGTATAGAGCCAAGTCGATTCTCCAGCAGTTTCTTCGGAAGCTTCGCTCCCACTTGGTTTCGGCTTCTTTTTTGACTGTCTCGTGTAGGCCTCACGTAGGTTCTTCCACTTCTTTGATGCCTTCTTGCCATCTAAATGAAGAATAGAAAATAATTCTCACCGCCAAAGAACAAAATACCAACCTTCGAATTCAACCGTCTTTGCAATCTTCGCCAACACTCCGACTTTGTGCATGTTGTTGAGATACTTCGCATTCGACTTGTCGTACAGGCAGCGCTCTTCCTTGTCTTTCTCGATCAGTTTAACCGCCACTGCATCGACTTTTGAATACTCCCCAACAAATTCGCCAGACTTCTGCTCATCATCGATTGTGGACATTCTTCCTGAAGAAGAGAAAAATTAGCTCTTTAGGACAAATGTTTTCAGCAAAAATCTATAGCGAAAATATAATATGAATGCGAAAGCAATACTGGTTATGAAAACGATAATAAAGATATCATGAATGGAAAAATAGAGAAAAAAGCAAGATTTTTGAAAAAACGCCACACTCTTTTCAAATAATTTTGAAAATGTGGCTGTGGCTGTAGCGTGTGGCTGTGGCTGCAAATATTGCCCATTGTAGACAGAGTGTGACTGTGGCTGCGGCTGCGGCTGCGTTGCTGTGCATTGTAAGCACATCATGCAGTCACAGCCACACGTCACAGCCACACATTGCGGACAAGCCATTTCTTATTTCGCACAGAGCATTTGTTTTGAATATTGAAATAAACGCCTATCTGCAAAAACAAAAGTATCCTAAAACTAGATTAAATCTAAGCGTAATTATGTAACATGATTTTCGTGTGTTTCACATTGAAATTGCAGCAGAAGTACGCGTAGCTTGGAGTCATGACGAGAGTTTTTTTAATATAGTCGATAGGAGTATGATGGATGTCAAAAAACCATGATGCCCTTATGGCAAAAATAGTCCTTTTTTGAATAAAAATTTTGGCGCTAGTGTCATATACAAGGTAAATAAAAAAAGTCTACCATTTTTCAAGAACTATTCAAATCATTTTTTTAAAGAAAATTTTGAACATTACTCTTATTTTATCCACAACTCTGCACCGTTCTTCATAGAAAAAAATATTCGTAGTGTGTTTGATACCTAATATGAACTCAGGTATAGTAAAGAGTTTAAGTTCTCTAAGCATAGCTGCACCGCCTCCGGCGCTGTTTTTGGTGGTGCCGGCGGCGTTTTTGGCGGAGGTGCAACTATGTCTCTAAGCAAAGTGCCTCTTCTCAAACCCAGCACTAGCAGAACAGAAGAATGTATATGGTATGAGTAGGACAATTTACGGTCATACCCACATAAATTTCGCACTATCTTTTTGTCAAAAAATTATACACTGTGGGGATTTCCGAAAAAAATTGGCCTGGCAACGGGTTACGTACACCAATTTTTTTGAGAGTTTTTTTGATTCACCCTGTATGTTACATACAGGTAAAATCACGACTATCTCTAAGAGTTCTACACGTGTAGCTTAGTGGGTTGGCATCCCACTTTTTACAAATGCAACAATATACCCCCTCCCCTTCCTTCCAAAAACAATTGGTATATGACATTAGCGTCAAAATTTCTTTAAATCCACTGTTATTGCTATCGTCTGACCCACCACTCGGGTCATGCAATCCATAAAAATCCCGACATAAAGTAACTGAAATCCAGAAGATACAAGTCTTAAATTAGCTATGACAGTTACCGTTAATCTTATAATTAGCCGACCCCAAAGTCCAAAGGACATGTGCAGCCTAGTAGGTTGGCATCCACTTTTTACAAATACATGGAATGAATTTTGAAACACATTCCTCTACTTAAAAGACTTATATCACCGATGCACAGCTGTTCAAAACTTTCACGAGTGCTGCCGATTTCGCTTTTCAGATTTTGGTTAAGAACCCGAAAATCTCGAGATCAACCCTAAATTTTCAGATCCTTGCAGGGTTGAAAAAACCTGAAGATTTACAGTGAACGCTATAAAAAAGACTTATTGCAAGAAATATTAAGAAAAAATATCTTTTTCCATAGATCTTCTCTAAATATATTTTCCAGAATGGGCAGCAGATTTGGGATTGAGCATGGAGAGGCGTTCTCCTCTCGCCAATTCAAAAAAAGTTTTGATGCCACATCTGCAATGCAAAAAAGTTCGGATGCGACAAGTGCTATAGATCTGTTCCGAAATGAGGATGCCATGGAGAAAAAATTCAAACTTTGCAATTGTCTTCTCTCAATGACTGGTCTTTACTTTGAGAAGTCCAAAGGCCGTGGAATATGGTATATTATGAAGCTATGCCGGGCTTACATTATCTTTGCCTTGGGTTAGTAGTTTTGTTAGTAAACCTATAACTAGTTTATTTTTTAGCATTACATCAAACAATCTATATTCTCTACCATATATTGTCTAGAAAAGTGTATGACAGTAGCACTGCTAGATCTCTTGTTATATTTAACTGGTATAGTTTAAAAACAATCGACAGAAAATAAAAATTAAAACTTTGTTAGGATGCTTCAGTCTACTATTTCAATGGTATAATTTTTTTACTCGGAAGTTAATGTCTTTTAGCTAAAATGAAATTAGAATCTCGGCTGGGGGTTTTTTTACCTTGACGCATGTTTTTCAGGCTTAGACACAAGCTGGCCAGTGTATGTTAGGATGGACTTAAAGATGAGTCTAAAATATGTTCCGTCCTAAAAATAAGCTGGCCAACGCTTTTATGGAGCAAGACAGAGAGCTGAAAAATAAGCTCTTAAATAAAGCTATGAGCTGTAGAAAAATCTTAATGCTGGAAGGTGCTGGAATTAACGGTACTTATTTAGTTGGGGCCCCCAAAGGTCATTTTTCGATTTTGTAACAGTTTGGTTTTTTGGACCCAAAATAAACTTTTATTGCAATAACGACGACAACCATAACCGAGATGCATATTAAATGCAAACATATTGATCAGCGATTTGGGACCAGAGATGAAACATAATGTCATTTACTGCGTATAGCCTTCTGGTAGTTTAGGGATCCCATGAATATAAGAGCTCCAGCAATCCGAATAAATAATTGAACCTTAGTTTTAAATTTTTTGGCGGAATAAAAAAGTTATAAAACCTGGTCGAATAAAATGTTGAATGGGGCAAAAAAATTCAAACAAGCACAAAAAAATTCAGTACTGAAAATGACCTTTTGGGGGGGGGGTTGTCCAACTAAATAAGTACCCAATTAACAATAGGCTGTAACTGAAATGCCCTCAAAGTCTGAATTACACCAGTAAATTCACTTACTAATTCACACGTAAATCACTCAGCCGCCGAGCCACTTAGATTACTTATTTACTTTGTGTTTTACATTACTCATTGCTTCCATTGCGCAAACAATAAACAATTGAAAAAAATATTGTTAAACAATTACGGCATGAAAAATAGTGTCCCGTGGGAAATTCTCATTGTCATCACCAAGTATGGTCATTTAAGAGGCTTTTTAACTAGGGTTGTCTACTCGACTCGTCGATTTCGACTTTTCACGTCGAAAGTCGAGAAATTCTCGACGTTCGACGCAAAAAGTCGAGTCAAAAATTTTGACATTTGTTGACCAATTGTGAAGAGTTTTGGATTTCGACTCGACGCGTCGAAATTTGCGCGCGAAATTTCGACGGGTCGACAACTCTATTTTTAACATTTGAAATGCGATGGAGTAAAAATTTTGGAGCACTTGCACCCCGCACCCCCCACTCGATTGCACCCGTCTCCCTCACTCGCCCATACTTTATACCGAATTTAAATTCGCGCGTCGATTAAGATAAAAATTATTTTACATTGCTTGTAAAATACATTGCTTGTTTGTACATTGCTTGTAGGCCAACATGAGCTGGCCTACCCTAAGCCTAAAAGCGTAAAATTCGAAAAACCGAAAAAAGTTTAAAAAAATCAACAGGGGGGACCAAGCTTCAAATTTGGAAAAGTTTCTTCGAAAAGGAAAAAAGTTTCATTTTCGAGGAAACGTCTCTACACCCTAAATAGCACACTTTTAGCACTGGGGGAGCGGGGGGAGGTTTCGGTTGGACGGTATGCAATCGAGTGGGTGGTGCGGGGTACAATTTAGCCAAAATTTTTTAAACATCACTTTTAGGCGATATTCATATATTGGCAAAGCAAAGGCTACATCGCCAGGCTTTTTAAAAACGGTAAATTTTTATTTTGAACAATAGCTTTACGCGTTGAAGTTCAGTTCATTGTCCAAAAGGTTGCTGTAGAACTATTATTGTAGGCTTATTAATAAGTCTTACATAAAATTATATTGTTAAGCTTTTTAGATAATAAATCAAACACTTGTATTTTCTGTTTCGCTCTATTCACTTAATTTGTTGCTGTGTTTAGTAACAGGTATTTTTTCATACCAAACATTATTATGAAAAAAAATTTGTATTTACAGTTTCTTTGGTACTTACTGGTAACATGGATTTTGACATGTTTGACATAGGAATTTTATATGTAACTTTGCAAAACTGTCATTACTTTAACTAACTTGTTTTATTAATTAAGGGTTATGGCTCAAAGCTGGGGCCGCTGTCCTCACTGGTTCACATGTATTCCTTTTTTGTTTGGACCTGCATTCTTACTTTCTACATACTTGTGAGCAGGGCTGTTCAACATGAGCTCTGTGTGTTCAACGACAAATTACGAAAAGTAAGTTGCAGTAATTCACAATAATAAGTCATAATTCATATGGTTATAATTTTTTATGGTTGTTACTGAAATGCAGCACCAAATTACTGAAATCTAGCACCTAATTAACTATTTCTAGCATCTTTTTATATCTTAGTCATTTGTAATATAATCCAGCACCTGACTGCTTATTGTTGCTTATTAAAAACCAAAAATCACCATTTGTTGGAGGGGGGAGGTAGTGATTTGCTACTAGCACCAGGGTGACCAACTCAAATTTTGAAAATAACGGCAACATGTTCCAAAATAACAGCATTCCAAATAGAAGAATCCAAAAATAACGGCATTTTTTAATTTAATAATCCAAAACTAGACAAAATGTCATTATTTTCAAAAAAAAAAACGACAAAATTGTGCGAAATAACGACAACGCCACTAAATAACGGCAAGTTGGTCACCCTGACTAGCACCCAATTTTCTAATTTTACACACAAAATTGACCATAAAATCAAAAATAAAGAATTAGGTGCTGGATTTCAGTATTTTTGACTAATTTGACTACGTCCCTCAAGGCACCAGCCAAAATGAGACGCTATAACAAGCGGACGTTATATCGAGCGTCGTTATAAAGAGCGTCTTTTTTAAAGCTTATTCGCTGGACGTTATACAGTCGAGTCTCGATACAACTTTTTAGCTCGATTTTTTACAGTTGTCTTTCAGCTCGATATTTTAGATTTTACCGATCGCTTTTGTACATAACAGTTTTGCCGAAAGACCCGCGGGTATCGATATAACGAACACTTATTTTCAAAAAAGGTGAAAATAAGTGTTCGTTGCATCGACCCGCGGGTCTTTTCGGCAAAACTGCTGTTATGTACAAAAGCGATCGGTAAAATCTAAATCCTTGCGATATTTCGGACTAGACTGACCAAAGACAACTGGCAAAAAGCTTCGAAAATCGAGCTAAAAAAGTGTCGGACCCGAGGTGGAACGAACTTTTTGAGGGTTCGTTGTATCGAGACTCGACTGTAGTACAATCAACTCTCGTTAGAACGTCTTTTAACTAGCCAAGTCAGGTCAGTCAAATGACATTGACCGCGTACAATCATTGTAAGAGCCCTAAAAAGCGATTTCCGCCATGTGAAAAGTTTCTGGTTAACTTGTGGGGTTGAAAAGAATCACGGCCAAAACTTTTTTTGCTCAAATTGAATTTGCAGTCATTGTTGCAGATCGGACAAGATGAGCCCAGAAATGCAGATAAAATAGCAGCTCAGCTTTCTGAGCATTACACTACACATGTGGACTTAGCCAACAGAATTCGTATTGTTGACAGCACTTTTGAGGTATGCTTATACATATGAAAACCCAAAAAAACCATAGGTCAAAATATAGGTCTACACATTTTGCTTGATTGGAACCAACATTCCGACGACCATTTTTACCCTGTTAAACTTCTTTTTGGCTTTACAATCCAGCAGATGGTTGAACATAATAATAGCCATTCCGGATGTAACCTTTTGTTTGTTCGAATTAATCGGATTAACAGCTGCGCCAGCAAAAGTTCATTCAGCTGTGAGTCTATTGATTGTAAAATTTAAAAATTTTAAAAGTTTGCTTTCTAGATTAGAGAAGTAGAGTCGATTGTTTACGGAAATCTGAGAATATGGTCGCCTTTTAATGAAAAAATCTACCAAGTTGCTAGCGTGTTTATAGCACATGCAAATCAGCCACATCTTGGTAAGAGAGGGCAGTGGTCAATTATTCAAAAGGCCTAATTGTTTTTCCAAAAAAGTGTGTGTCATATATCCACCCTTCCTCTCCTAATAATTTTCACTTAGGCTTGAGTATAGGCTCAAAGCCTGGCCGTTACTAACAAGGGCTTTTTACGACACTAGCTTTTTAGAGGGGCGGGGGAGGGAGGTGTGTGGTGCAAGGCCCGTCAAAATGTGAATTCCTTAGCACTTTAAAACCAACAAAATTCCAACATTTTTAAAGTACTTTTTTAAACATTTTTAGTGCAATTTAACTTTTTTCCACTTTTTTGGTATGTCGTATCAAGAAAAGCATGCAAAATAAAATTTAACACATGGATCTACTTTTTTTAGCTAGGATGTGCTTGAAATGGAGCCAAAAAGCTAAGATACGATCATAAGGAAGCCAGTTTTCTAAATTTAGGGTGGCCACTAAAAATGGTCCTATTTGAGCAAACAAAAGTAATTTTGACCAGATCTCATCAAATTCAGATAAAGCAACACATTTAGGGTTTGAAAATAAATTTAAATTCGTAGTGTTCCTGGTCAAAAAGTTACTTAGCACAAGCTGACTTTCTGGTCTTCATATGCTTAAAAAACGAAAAAAAAAACTAAAAGTAGCCCGGAAAACCTGTAACTAGCTCAAATTTTTGTGAAAAATAAACTTGCGGGTAAAAAAACACTGCTCTTTCATTTAAACATATAAAAAATTAAAACAAACTCAGAGAAAAAAGTTTTGGACTCGAGAAAGGTGCTCATCGTTTTTCCAAAAACATTATTCTCAGTGTAAATCAATAAATCTAGCGCAATTTATTGCTTTTTATTGCATATTTGGTGTCATTCGAAAGCTGAGATTACGGCAAATTTTTTGAGACCTAATACTACGATGGTTAAAGAGACAAGAAAAATTTACAGCCCGAAAAGAAATCAGAAAATTCATCAATAACTTTTTGTGAATTGGTCTTGGCACGAAAGTTTGCTAATGCTATAAAATTCGAATTTTGACGGGCCGTGGGGGGCGTGGAGAAAGGTGTTATTGGTGTATATGACAATAGCTTCAAAAATATTAATTTAAAATTTCAAACAGAAACTTATCGGTTGCCCAAGTTAGGTTGGTTTTTATTGTGATTTTTGGCTTAGGCCAGCTTATGTTATGACGGATTCGAACATATGTTTGAGTCTGTCATAACATACGGTGGCCTACCCTTGCCTAAGCCTAAAAAATCACAATAAAAAACAACAGGGGGGACCAAGCCAAAAAAACCCCCCTAACTTGGGAATAGGGCCAACTTATCTTTTGAGTTTAATTTCTCATGAACTCTCAACACCACATATTTTTAAGTTTTATTCTTCTTCATTTTCAGGTATAAATTTTGCACCATGATACCAAAACTAATAACTTTGTCCGAATGGTTGTTTGTACTGAGAAAAAGACTTATGCTGATCATTTCTGTGCCGATATATTTTTAAAATTTTTTTTGCGGATAATTTTCATCGTTTAAGTCCGATGTACATTGGTTAGAACTCGGTATGGGTATTTAGCCATTTCTTTTTTCCGATGTTTTTTATTTTTAGCTCAAAATCTTATCAAATGTATAATTAAGAGTCCTTTTGAATGAATGTATCATCCTGTCAATGTTAAAAAAAATTAAGAAAGCTTTGAAAATTCAAAACAGTGTTCATTTTATTTCGCACCATTTGTTTCGCTTACTTAATAAATATTTTGACCAGACAAACAGGTGATCGACCCCTCAATCGAAAGCTTATCAAATACCATTGTATATGAAAAAATTCCTTCATTTCATTTATCAAATAAAATTTTACAACTGTTTTAAATTCTTAAAAAACTGCCATTTTTAACAAGTTGACCAGAAATTTCATTGAAATTTCAAATTTTCGTCAAGCGCTGTAATACTAATTTAGCACTATGTTGTAGCTCAACTCAAGGGCTACCAAATCCACTTGACATGACTTTTTTTGATTGCGAGATTTTCAAGATATGGTTATTTGAAAAAAAAACATTCTTACTAAAAATGAAAAAAAATCCGAAAAAAATGAAGAAATTTGTGTCATATTTTTAAAAGGCCATGTCTCAACATTTAGATTTTCAAAAATAATTTTGTGAAATGGGTTTTGTAGCTCTTGAACTGCGCTACAATTAAGTCGAACAAATAAATGAAAAAGTTAGACCAGTTAAAATGATGAAAATGTGTGTTAACTTGTCAAGAATATTCAAATTTCTTTGACAAAATATAAAACACTCACAAAATTTCATTTAATAAATGAAATGAAGGAATTTTTTTCATATAAAGTGGTATTTCATAAGCTTTTGATTGAGGGGTTGATCACCTGTGTGTCTAGTCAAAATATTTATTAAGTAAACAAACCAAATGGTGCGAAATAAAATGTTCACCCTGTATAAATGCCGTTTAAAATGTGCATTTAAGAGCCGACGTATGAAAACTATCATTTATATTTTAAGGAATAAGTTTATGGGGCTTTGCTGTTGTGACTAAACCACTAATATTAACGGTAATTTTTTCATAATCAAATAATTAATTATTGATTGTTTTATAGACTATGTCCCTGACAATCACTTATTTGACATTTCTCTTGGTAGAAACTAATTTTTTTAACTAAAAATAGTTTTATTAGCTATATTTAGCAAGTCCAATACAAGGATGACTGCACTACTAATCCGAACTCTACCAGTCACTTTTCTATAAAATAATGTTATAAAAATAATTTGTGTAATAAGAACTCAAAAATATTTTTGATTAATTTGTGTGTCTTAACTTTCGCTTAAATAATGAAAGAGCATAATAAAATACCGTATTTCTTCTAATTACCTTAGAGGAAATACGGTAACTGCATAACATTTTAATTTTGCTTCTCAACTAATAGTATTGATTTTTTTTAAAGTTGAAAAACACATGGAGTGGTTATATATCAAAAATTGTATTCTCAAAATTTAGATACCGTATTATCTGAGATATACTAACAAAACATTATATGACAGTGAATGATGTTTGTATTGATGTTAAGCGCCTTTTTAAGCGCCGGCGCTTATTTACTAAGCGCCGGCGCTTTTGGATAAGCGCTGGCGCTTAGAAGCGCCGGCAATTAAAAAGGCGCTTTATAAGCGCCCACTAAGCGCCGGCGATTAAAAAGGCGCTTAATAAGCGCCCACTAAGCGCCGGCGCTTCTAAGCGTCGGCGCTTATCTATAAGCGCCGACGCTTAATAAATAAGCGTCGGCGCTTATTTTTCCGGCGCTTACGAATAAGCGCCGGCGCTTCTAAGCGTCGGCGCTTATCTATAAGCGCCGACGCTTAATAAATAAGCGTCGGCGCTTATTTTTCCGGCGCTTACGAATAAGCGCCGGCGCTTGCCAATCCTGATTATCTCTAATGAGCGCCCCCCTCTACTTTGAGGGTCTGTGTCTCGGGGCAGAGCAAATATTTTGCAGAGCTGTTTTTTGCATTTTCTTAACTCCCTACCGATGCGAGCTCTACCGATTCCGCTTTTTGGATTTTGGTTGTGCACCCAAAAATCTCGAAATCGACCCAAAATTTTTCCGATTTTCGGACGGTTAAAAAATCAGCGCCCCGGGGCGCTTATTAGAGATAATACGGTAAGTTATAAAAAGCCATGGTTTTTGCACACAGTAGCGCACAGTATATCCAAAATTTTAAATAACGGGTACAATACTTTTTGGTCAAGCACTATACTCTTTTAAGTAATTAAAAAAATTGAAATAACTCAAAAAAGTACTATGCTAGATAAAACAATCCACAAAATTTGAATTGTGGAAATGCCGTTGCGCACGAAAACCATAGTGCTTTAGCGAGTAACTTTATAAGTAAGCAGTAATAAAAAACATAAATGGTCTAAGATATGAACATTTATTGAAAGCAACGCCTTTTTGTTGTAAAGCTTTATTATATTTTTCACCAAAATACCGTATTTTTTTGAAGAGCCACCTAGGTGGCTTATATTTTCCAAGAATCAAAAAATTTTGGTGCTTAGCCAAAATCGAAAGAGTGGAACCGGAAAATTCTTTGGTAGTTAAAAAATTTAATAAATAACAATGTTAAATATTTAGCCTGGGTAGATATATAGGTGCCTAATAGGGCAGCTTGACGGTGCCTGGTGGCTTATCACAGAAAATACGGTAATTTAATGTTTGGTAAAAAGTTATTTTGGTTATACAGTCAACCCTCTCTAAACGGGCACCTCTATAAACGGGCACCCTCTATAAACGGGCACCCAAGGCTCGGTCCCGAACGTACTATAAGTAAATTATCGAGAAATGACCTCTATAAACGGGCACCTCCATAAACGGGCACCCTCTCTAAACGGGCACTTAATTCTCGGTCCCAAACAATAAAACTCCCTCTGTAAACGGGCTCTTGGCAGGAATTCCTTTTATCGCCTAACCCAAAGTCACGTTTTTATGGTTTCTATAGCTGTATTAGACCGTGAAAACGATAGAAAACCTGTTTTTCATTATTTTCATTACAAATCTCGTAAAGTCTTTCTCTCTTGTACATCTTTACAAAATGATTTTATAAAATGATTTTATGATTTTAATAGTAGCTATGAGCAAGCGTCCTAACAAGAATCATTCGCTGGACCAAACCTCTATAAATGGGCTCCTCAAAGACCCACAATTAGTCAATTCTATAAACGGCACCTCTATAACGGGCACCCTATAAATGGCACTAAGGCTCGGTCCTAGTGCCTGTTTAGAGAGTTGACTATATATGTAAATGACACGTAACCAATTAAAAAATTAATTTAACAATAATATACTTAAAAAACGCTGGCTACGCACTTAAAATCCAATCCCTGAATTTGTCGCTGTCGACACTATTCTTGTGTTGTAGCAAAACTTGTTGCGGTAAAAATTTGCCATAGTTTTTCCGAATGAATCGAAGAAGCTTGACATTTCTTGTTGAATAATACCTTTGTAGTCCGCACTAAATAAGTAATAATAAATATTTTTTCTATGACTTTTTAGGAGGGTGTGTAAGCTGTTAAGGAGATAGTATTGACACGAAAGGGTTAATCCAAATTTTCCATTTTTCAAATGTGGTTTTAGAGCCATATTTTCTTGAGGACCCAGTGTTCCAATGTCAGACAAACATGTGCAAAATTGAAAATTAAATTAGCATCATTAATATTAGAATTGCAAAATTCCTTCAAAATGCATTAAAAACCGTGGTGAAAAAGAAAAAAAAACCATCGAAAAAAGGTTGATTAGTTTTCTGTTATATTTTAATTTTTAGCGCATCTTTAGGGCACCTATGATGTTGCAATAAAAAACAAACTTGTGTAAAATTAAAAGTTGGATTAGCATCATTTATATCAGAATTACAAAATTCATTCACAAAATGCCCTAAAACTGAAATTTAATAGAAAACTAATCAACCTTTTTTCGATGGTTTTTTCAGGACATTTTTTGGTACTTATCCTTTAACGCGACCCCTCCCCTTTTATTATTGTAGTGTGGATTGCGGTAGCCCCCTTTACTATAGCGCTGTATTCTGTCTGTGTGTCTGTCTGTATGTCACAAAAAAATATTAGGGGTGTTCCGTCAATCAGATCGAAAATCTGATTACACCATTCGACTCAGCGTAGTCTATTTACTGTCTGAAAAATTAAGAAAAGTTGAACTCGACCGTCTCAAAAAAGAGTTATGGCCACTTGAAAGTTCCCAAAAACCACAGGGGGAACCAAGGTAATTTGGGGTGTTTTTTTGTATTGCCTTGGGGGACCAAGGCATGGTTGTAGGTTCAAATCCTGGTGGTAGCATGCATCATTTTTGTAACGTGTGTACCCCACACATGTCCTCGGCGCCTACGAATTGCCACATCTGTGGCAACAACATATTCTAGTTTTAGTATTATAGCGCTGAAGAGGTGTTGGGTTATAGACAACAAGATAAAAATTATAATTTCAAAATAATAATTTGCTAGAAGAATTAAAAAATTGAACCAACTCATAAAAAATTAAAAAGGGGTCGCGATAAAGGATAAGAACCCATTTTTTGATGGAACTTAGAAATTCTGATACTGATAATGCTAATCCAACTTTTAATTTTGCAAAAGTTTGTGAGTTGTCGACACCGGGTTCTCGGCAAAATATATTAGGTCGTGCAATAAGTTTTGAGAAAAAGCACATGAATTCGCTTTAATCAGAGTTATACCAGCCTCCAGGAGGATCCTCCTGGAGTGGAGGCTGAGCCTCCGCCTCCTCGGAGGGAGGCTAGGAGGGAGGCCGATTTTTAAAATTTTAAAGGAGGGAGGCTAGGAGGGAGGCTGAAAATCCCAAAGGAGGCGGAGGTGGAGGCCACCGTAGTCTCTTTTTAGCCTCCCTTTAGCCTCCTTTATTACTCCAAATGACGCGCTCGAAAATTGTTTTGAACTTCAGATAAATCCTCTTTCTCGCCTAACGCTGTCAACAAGTCTACACATGTGCAATTCTGGGCCGAAGTTGGTGAAGAGGAAGGTGCTGCTTTCATTCAATCAAGCATTCATTAATCTCCGTTATTATTGGTCACTCTTTTTTTTGTGGGTTGTTGATGGTTCGCTCGAATAAAGATATTATACAAAAAAGGACTATAGAGGGCCGAACTGGGCTAAAGGAGGCTAATGGAGGCTAAAGGAGGTTTTTTAGCCTCCTTGGCCTCCTTAAAGGAGGTTAAAAGAGGATGGAGGCGGATGCCGGAGGCATCATTTTTTGCCGGAGGGAGGCTCGGAGGGAGGCCGAGAACCTCCAAGGAGGCAGGAGGCGGAGGTCGGAGGCTAACTTTTTTCGAGTCGGAGGCGGAGGCGGTTTTCGGAGGCTGAAAAATTTTGAACATAACTCTGGCTTTAATTTTCAAAGTGCATCATTTCGCACATTTGACAATGATGTCTCTATATATAGTAGCCCGTTCTCTGTTCTTTTAAATGTGATATTGAACAGTTCTTTGTTATTAAAAAATAGCATCAAAAATAGGAAAACAAAAAATGTGCATAAATTTACCAAACTTGAGAAATTATTATTTTTTTTTTGGTCCAATTTTTTCATAACAAAGAGCCGGTTAATACGACATTCAAAAGAGGAGAGCACGGGCTACAAAATGGTATATGACACGTAGAGACATCATTGTCAAATGTGCCAAATGATGCACTTTGAAAATTAAAGCGAATCCACGTACTTTTTCTCAAAACTTATTGGACAACCTAATAGCTCAAAAAAAACATTCAAACAATGCAAAATTTGGAGTAATCCTTTCGTGTCGAGACTATCTCCTTAACAGCCTTCAACCAGTGTTTTCAAAAGTCACACTATCACACTTGGGTCACACTAACTTCACTGACCTTTTTATCTGAAATTTTGTTTTCTTATCTCAGATGTTTTTGCACCATCTTTTAGCTAAGATTTTTCTCTATCGATTCGGTGGTCAAACATACCAGTTAAAATCATTTTTGACAAAATCACACCAAGTATGACTTTAAAGTCACAATTTTTATGAAAGGTGTGACTTTAAGGTCGCACTTGGTGTGATTTTGTCAAAAATTATTTTTAACTGAGACGTTTGACCGTTGAATCAATAGAGAAAAATCTCAGCTACAAGATGGTGTAAAAACATCTGAGATAAGAAAACAAAATTTCATATAAAAAGGTCGGTGAAGTTAGTGTGACCCAAGTGTGATAGTGTGACTTTTGAAAACACTGCCTTCAACCCACCCTCCCTCTTAACGAAAATCAACGGCGAACCTGCAAAAGTAAAGCACTACTAAATCAGCTCCACTTGCTATATTGATTGATAGTGCACCGATCCTTGTGACAAAAAACTTGTTTGTTGAACTCATCTTGGTGCACTGCACAACCAGCTCAATGGTGCTGTTAAGAGCCCATCCAAAAATGACAATCAGCAAAATTACAACCAAAGATTTAAATATTCGACGAGTGACTTTGGTGTCGATTTTTCGGCCTTAACAATAGAATAATTCAATTTTGTAAATTTTTAACTTTTGTCAATAAATTAGTTTTAGTTAAAAACTCGATTTTATTTCATGACTTGACAATTAAGTCGAATAAAAATTTTAATTTCTCTTTAATTTTTAATTTAAAATTTGAAACATTCATCTGAAAAAAAAATTGATTTTGGGGTAAACGGCTCTAAAATCTATTATTATTGTCTTTGCTATCCATGTTATACATTCCAAATCAGGTCTGCACCGGATATGAAAAAATATCGGATCGAATATCGGATGTCAAAAAGTGCCGGATATCGGATATTTCTCAAAAAGAATCCGAAAATTCGCCATTTTTTCGGATAGTGGATACCGGATATCGGATATACGGTGCAGCCATGCTCTATATCATAGCTATAGCGCCACCGCTTATTTTGGCGTTTAGAGGTGTTTTTGACTACTGATAGTCGAATTTTTTTTTACAGAAAGACGTGATGTAACGAGAAAATAAGCTCCATCAAAAAATCAAAAAATACACAAAATACATTTTTAAAATCACATTGAGAAAATTTTTTTCATAGACAGAAAAATGGCCGTATCACAATTGTAGCGCCACTTGCTATTTTACAATTATCAGTTATAATAAACTCCATAACATATCCCTTTTTAAATACTATTTGTAAGCCCTGTTTCTCAGCTGCAATTTGGTAGGTCAAACTTTCTTTTTGGATTATTCTACGAAAAGTTATTACCATTAACGTAAAAGCGTCGATTTTTAGTCGAAATCAAAGTAAATCTAAAGAAAATGGTTGTTTAGCCACAAAAATAATAGCTTTTCTCAAAAAAATATCGATGAAAAAGCTTGGTAGAATTCCACGAAATTCCACGGAAATTCCACGCCTATTTCCGCGCACATATAAAAACCGTGGAAAAGTAAGTGTGATATTTCAAATAGTTTTGTCTCAACTTGAGAGTCTCAGAGCAACATTTTTCGACAATTTTGAAATTTTTGATTTTTGATTTTTGACCCTAGTATTTGTTTTTCTGCTCTCAAATATTTTTTCTCCTTTTGATCACACTTTGCTTTTTAGATATGTCTCACAGAAATAGGCCGCTCTCCTGGTGCTGGAAGTTCTACAGTCGCAAGCAGGAGAAGAACTCAACCGGAACTTTAGTCTTTGTTGGATATTGCCAGTTTCGCAATGCACGATACAAAATAAACGCCGCATTAATGAAGAAGCACATGGAGGTACGGTTTTTTTGGCTTTTTACATTCTTACAAACTTTCAGTTTAGAACTGTAGCAAAGTCGGAGCTGAAGCAAGAAAGGAAATCGACCGTCTGCTAAAGAAACCTGCAGTCCACCGAAGCAAGAGCGAATCTCCCACATCAAAGAAGGCCAAGTTGTCTGAAGCCGTGGATGTCTCGTCTCAAACAAGTTTGTACACGATCACGCACTTCTTCGACTCCACTTCCAAGGATGACCAGAAGGAGCTGAATATTCTGTTGACTAGGTTTGGTCTTACTATCTTTTCCTCTTACATGGATTTAGTTTAAAATGGCAAAAGTGCAGAAATACTACAAAAATGGCTCAAAAGATGGGGTTTTTACTTTTTTCAACTTCAACTGTCCGTTTCTCAGCCCTGTGTTTGTTAAGAAAAACAGTCGACATGTCGTTTTGTAGAGAAATCAAAGAGCTTTTGAGTAGTGCATTAGATGTTATCTTTTTATCTATATTTCTTAAGCTATTATTTATGTGGCTAAACAACCATTTTCTTTAGATTTACTTTGATTTCGACTAAAAATCGATGCTTTTACGTTAATTGTAATAACTTTTCGTAGAATAATCCAAAAAAAAGTTTGACCTACCAAATTGCAGCTGAGAAACAGGGCTTACAAATAAGATTTTAAAAGGGATATGTTATGAAGTTTATTATAACTGATAATTGTAAAATAGCAAGTGGCGCTATAATTGTGATACGGCTATTTTTCGGATTATGAAAAATTTTCTCAATGTGATTTTGAAAACTATTATTTTTTGATGGGAGATTTTTTCTGGTTACATCACGTCTTTCTGTAAAAAGAATTAAGTAGTCAAAAACTCCTCTAAACGCCAAAATAAGGGGTGGCGCTATATTTATGATACGGAGTGTATGTCAAACGAAAGGGAATGTGGCGGTCACGTTTTTGTTTACCTATATTGACATTTAAAAGTTGACAAAGGATCATTTTGAAAAAGCAATCTTAAAAAATGGGAAGAATCGTCTCAACGTGACCATCTTAGGTTTAAAAAGATTTCAAGATTTTGGTGCTCAAGCCAATGCTGTTCACGGTCCGGCCTGGAACCGGGCCGGGCCTAAAAACTTCAGGCCTGCGGCCCGGCCCGGTATATCTAATGAAGTCTGAAATTCCCAAAGTTTTAAAACTTTTATGTTTTTTCTCTCAAAAGTAAATGATTTCAACAAATTTATAATTAATTTAAAATAGTGAGTGAGTGTGCTATCTTTATATATTATTTCCCACCTGTCAATGCTATATTTTTTCATAACTCAGCCCAGGATTATTATTTTTTACAATCTTTTTTTTAATCGATGGCTTTCGTTGATACGGAAAGCGTAACACAGCGCTTTTTTCCGATCTCGTGAAAAAAAAATGGTAAAAACCATTGGTTAAATGTTTCCAAAACCACAGGGGACCAAGGCATTTTGGGGTGAATTTTGAATGGCCTTGGGGGACCGAGGCGTGTTATTTAAGTTATTAAAGTCTGAGGTTCGAATCCTGGTGTAGCATAAATTTTTTCTTGATGGCATCTAACAAGGGACCCGCGCGAACTGTCAACTCACTCACGGAATTTCTGAAAAATTTATCGTGTAGCCCATAGTCAATTTACTTAGTGTAGCCGCGAGGGATTTTCCGGACAGAAAGAAAAATTTTGAGTACGAGACTGAAGACTATATAACACATTATAACTTTATAACACATCACCCACAGTTGAACGATGAGGGTTCATAACATATCACCCACAGTTAGATCACATCGCACCGATGATAGTCCGTTCGCTAATTGCTCCAAAATCTCTTGCTTCATTGCATCCATATTGCTAAAAAATAAAGTGCTGAAAGCGAAATGCACATCCAAGAAAAAACATAAGCCTAAGCCTATTCAAATAAGCCTATTCGAAAACCAGACGAATTTTAAAAAATTAAAAAAAAAACCATAGGGGGGAGCAAGGCAAAATTTTCACGTTTTTACACATTTCTTTAGTCTCGTACTCAAAATTTTTCTTTCTGTCCGGAAAATCCCTCGCGGCTACACTAAGTAAATCGACTATGGGCTACACGATAAAACTTTCAGAAATGCCGTGAGTGAGTTGACAGTTCGCGCGGGTCCCTTGTAAGTATGTTGTTAGTTAGGGTGGGTATGTCTGTCAAGAGAGTGGGTAAGGCCAGGGTAGTGGTGCTCCTACAGGTGCCAGAGGAGCATGTAGGGGTGCCAGCAGGGTGGGTAAGAGTGCCAGGAGAGTCTGTAAGGCTGTCCGGGGAGTAGGAAGGACTGCCGGGATGGTAGGCAGGTCTAGAAAGAGAGTGGGTAGGAGTACCAGAAGGGTGGTAGGGGTGCCATTAGAGTGGGTAGGTGTCCCAGTAAGTAGGGGTGCCAGGAAAGTGGGTAAAGGTGCCAAGGGAGTGGCCAAGGGTGCCAGAAGAGTGGGTAGGGATACCACTACAGTAATTAGAGGTGCCAGGAGAGTGGGTAAAGGGGTGTAATGACAATTGACATCATGCTTTTGTGAGAAGGAGCTTGTAAGGCGATAATCAATCTAGTATACAGTACTAACTGGTGTAACAAAAGTTTGGGGACAATTTTTAACTCCATTTTGGAAACAAAAACTCCATCAAAAAGATTATCCAAATAATTGGGTTTGTGGGCCTGTTTCTCCTCTTTTGAATGCTATATAAAATTTACCGTAAATGTTCTTCTTAATAGAGCCCTCTCTCGACTTTGAGGGTCTGAATCTCGTAGCAGAGTCGATATTTTGTAAAGCTGTTCATTGCATTTTCTTAACTCCCACGAGCTCTACTGATTCTGCTTTTTAGATTCAGACTTTTCACCCGAAAATCTCGAGATCGACCCAAAATTTTCCCGATTTTCGGAGGGTTGAAAAACAGAGCCCCGGGGGCTCTATTAGAACATTTACGGTAACTGGATTATTTAAGAAAAATCAGCATTTGGCTCTAAACACTTCAGTTAACAATTTTAGTTCGGTCCTTTTAAAAACTTTTCATCACTTGAACTGGTCAAAACCTTGATAAAATGGTTTGGGCTATTATAAAATCTTAGCACTATGCTGTAGCGCAATTCAAGAGCTACAATGAACATTTTACAGAATAATTTTTGAAAATTCGAATGCTGAGATATGGCCTTTTCAAAAAAAATCAATTTCTTAAAATGATGACCAAAATCCAAACTTTTCCAACTTTTTCACATTTTAGTCATTTTTAAAATTTGATATTTTTCAAAATTCCATATCTCAAGCTATTAAACTGCGCTACGATATTGTGCTAAAATTTTTCTAAAGCGCGTAACCCTGAATGAAACATTTCATTACAGTCCCCTCTCGATATAGTGACCCCCTGATGTAGTAACCGCCTTCGATATAGTGACCCTTTAAGCCCGATTTGGTTGGCCAGCAGAGAAATAAGGCAAATTCTCCAATCAAAATAACGCATCCCCCCCACCACCCCCAACCCCGATATAGTGACTTCTTAGCCAGGTCCCGGCCAGTGTTGTGACTTGGCTTAAAATTTTCCTCTCCTCTTCCTCATTCCTCATCGCTTCTAAAAATTTTTCCTTTCCTCATTCCTCTTCCTCGTCGCGTCTAAAATTTCTTCCTCTCCTCAGTCCTCTTCCTCTGAGGAACACTTTTTCCTTCCTCATTCCTCTGAATTTTCCTCACGCTTTTCAGAATGAACGAAACTACAACTAACTCTACACCTGGCGATGGAAAGGTCTCAAAGGAGGTTTGTTCGACTACTTCAAGGACGCGACCCAAGGACTCCTACTTCGACGCAATCGACCCCAGCAGACAGTCTCAATTGATGGTGGCGTACAAGAGTGAGTCGATTTCATTTGATTAGTTTAATCTACTAAAAGCCACTCTAGTGGCGGAGGTGGAAACAGGTGGGTTTATATCCTTTCTTGAATGCACTGAACTGAAGCCCATTATTTTTAGGTTCAAGGTCCTGGACACTATTCGAAGAAGGTCACTCAATCCCCAGGACGTTTCTCAATCACAACGGATATCGCCACAACTCCAAATGGTCACTACTCCTTCTTATCGTTGATCGCCCATTTCATCGTCAAGGGAGTTCTACAAGTGGCGGCCTTGGATGTCATTGTTCTCGACGGGAGCCACACTGGGGAATATGTATCCAAGGTGGGTCATTTAATTGAATCATTCCAAAAAAGTAAAAGTAAATTAATTTTTCAGCTCATCGATGAGGCGTTGTCTACTCTGGCTTTACCGCAGCTCTACTTTTCCGTTACCGATGAGGGGTCAAATATGCTCGTTGCTGCCAGGTTGGTTGAATTTTCATTTGCCAGGTTGCATTTGTTTATTTTTATTCTTGTAGGAAACTTTGCTATGGTCATCCACTTATCATCGCCAACAACAAGCAGCAGGAAGCAGAGCCGGCGGATGAAGAGGAAACGGATGATCAAGAGCAGGAAGAAGTGGAAGCGGAGGATGGCGACTCAGAAGAAGACGGGGAGGTTATCTACAATCACGATGCGCCCATCCCGACCAGATTGCTAGAGTTTTGGGAGGCAAACCGCTTTGAGGTAACAAGCTTATTCTCTCCTGAACATTATTCAATGGTATTTCAGTTTCCACGGATATACAAACTGGCCATGAGTGTACTTCCAATCTTTGCTGCTTCGTCGTCGTCTGAGAGGGTCTTCTCCAATTTGATGTTCCACGTCAAGGGTCACAAGGGGGATAGCAAGCCAAAGTTGATCAAGACAAGAGTACTGTTGAACTTCAACGAGAAGCATATTGTCTTTTAATTTATTGTTGCTTTATTTTGATGTCCACTGTTGAACGGATAAAATGTATTCGAGGAAACCTGGATTTTATTGACTGAAGGCTCAGTGTTGAGGAAATTTTTTGTCTTCCTCATTGTCTCGAAAAAATTTTTCCTCTCCTCTTCCTCTTCCTCATCGCTTTAAAAAAGTTTTCCTCTTCCTCATTCCGCTTCCTCTGAGGAGAGGAAGAGGAGAGGAATGAGGATGAGGAATGAGGATGAGGAAGTCACAACACTGGTCCCGGCTCATTAAAATACCTCCGATATAGTGACCCCTGAAAGTTTAGAGCGATAGCCAGATGGTGATACTCCGGTGATACTAAGGCAGGGTATTTAGGTGGTGGTACCCAGATGGTGGTATTCCCGGTGGTGGTACCCGCGTGGTACCGCGCTGGTGATACCCAGTTTGTGGTAACGAGATTGTGGTACCTAGGTATTTAGGTGGTGTGCATATTGTTTAATTTATGTATTATTCAATTATGAAAAAAAATCTTGCAGCACCTGAGAGTATACTGCCGATATAGTGACCCCCTCGATGTAGTGACCCCCAAAGCTCAGTCCCGAGGGGGGTCACTATATCGAGAGTAGACTGGACTTAAAGTGATGAAAATGCTCGTCAACTTCTCAAAATGACCTCACAGGTGTTTAGAGCCAAATGCTGACTTTTCTAAAATAGTCCAGTTAATTTTTATATCTCATTCATAAGAAGAGAGACACGGCTACAAAACTATTATTTGAATAATTTCATTTATGCTGTTTTTTTCAAAATTGAGCTCAAAAAGCTGTCCCCGAACTTTTGTTACATCAGTTAGCACCGACTGGTTATTACCACCGCAAATCTTAGGCTTACTGAATTGGATTCATGGGTACCACTACGTGGATATTAACACTAAGAAGTACCACTACCTAAGGTATTACTACCCAGTGCCACATAGTAAACAAAACGATAATACAGTAAACATACAAAAAAAGTATTAAAAAGGGCGTAAAAGACAATTTTTGTGAATGAATCGACACATGAATCGATACTTAAAAATTTTTGGGCTTTTCGAGCCGGGCCGGGTTTTTATAGTAAAGCAGTGGACCGGGCCAACCGAAACCCGGCCCGTGCACAGCCCTGGCTCAAACAAATGTTGAACAGTGGAATTGGTAGAGTTATTATACAGGGTGGCGCAAAAAAACCTCACAGTTTTGAAAATTGTTTTTCTTGTTAGTTTTGTGTTTCAGACACGTGATATACCAAATTGTAGCTATGATAAAGGGCTTTCAAACAAAAATATGATTTTTCGATTCGATAAAAAAGAGTACTGAAATCGTCGTTACAAAAAGAGTCTTTTTGGCTCCATACGCATTCGCATCTCTAGAAAAAAGAATGCCTTGGTCCCCTGTGTTATTTTTTTGTTTTGAAATTTTTTTCATCTTTTCTCTAATTTTTTTTCTCCAGACGTCTTGAATATCGTTTTTTGTTTGAAAGCCCTTTATCTTAGCGACAATTTGGTAAATCACATGTCTGAAACACAAAACAAAACCAACAAGAAAAACAGTTTTCAAAACTGTAACGTTTTTTTCGCCACTCTGTACAAATTAGTGACCGGATCATATGAAAATTATTCGAACCGTATATCTGACTCCAGAAAAATCCGGTTACTCGGAAACCGGATCGAGCTAATTGACAAATTTTTTCGGAAAGAAAATTTTTAAATATTTAGTAACAAAGCGAATACATTTTTAGTTTTGTTCGATTGCCTAAAATTTGAGCTTTTAATTAACGCAAAAAAATTATTGTGTTTAATTTTTCATGACCACAATTTGAAAATTTCTAAAAAATTTAAAAAAAGCCAGCTTGGTGGCGCAACGTGAGCCGAGGGTGTTTACCGAACTTGACTGGGGAGCGGGGGGGATGTGTTGGTGTATATTGAAATTTAGCCGAAAAAGCAAACAGTGAAAAGACCTTTTATCGTATGAAGCAGCATCCAAATGACCAAGTAGCAAATTATTGTTAGAATGCTGCACACCAAACAGATTCTGAATTGCAAGGATCCAACCTCATAAACAAATATAGCGCTATGCATGCACACCACGTAAATATTTGCGTGCTCTAAAGCAAAGAGGTAAGCAAACAAAAACATGTAGGTAGAAAGAGCTCCACACACAGCTGACAATAAAACAAAAACATAGGTAAAAGTGTTGACACTTTTGTGCCTAAACATTTTTTGATTCAAAAAAAATTTGTAACAAAAGAAAAAGTAGACACTGGCTAGTTAGCCAAGTTTTTCATTTTTGCATTTTTTTCAAGCCTCATGATAGCTGAAAATCCGAGTTAAAAACCAACAATTTAAAAAGATGATTAGCCTAAGACGGCCACCCTCGACTTCGATGGCCTATATCTCAGCCGAATTTTTTTTCGCAATTTTTTTTAGCGTTTTCTCAATTTTCACGAGTTCTACTCATTCAACTTTTTCGATTTCGGCAAGCACCCGAAAATCTCGAGATCGACATCAAAATTTGGAAGGAGGTTTGGAAAATATGGCGACCGACCGCCTTATTATAAGAAATACGGTAACTAAAACTAAAAATTTCAAGATAAAAAAAGAACGACCATTCTACTTTGGACCATTTTTTGTAGATCTACGGATTTTTATGAAAATTTTAGCTACTTGAATTTACACGTAAATAGGTACTTTTATTTAAAAAATTTCAAAAAAGCTGGCTAACCGATAATACACCTTTAAAAAAAATTACCAAATCGGAAATAAAATGCTGACAAGCCTGTCTATAGCGATAGCTAATAGCGAGGTGTGGGAAAAAGTAACTCCCAATACAGCGTAGAATTGAGCAAAGAAACAAGAGAGAAGATTTGTGACTATTTTTCCTGTAACCACTGAGTAAATGGTGTAGTTGAAGCTGATTTCGTGGGCAATATTACTGATTGCACAAGTAGCTAGGAGAATGCTGTAGGATCGGTGAAGAGCTCTGAAATGTGTTTTAAGAAGGGCTTCGATCTGTACTCATTAATCGGATTTCCAGGCGCTAGTATAGAATGCTAACCAACCACCCCCCCCCTTGGCCAAATGTGACCTTCCCAAAATCGTTGTATCTACACTTTTTGGAATAACTTGTCTAGGCTTAGGGTTCAGGGTTAGGCCAGCATATGGAAGTTGGGAATAAGAAATGTCTTACGTACTTTTTACAGAGTCTGGGTGCGCTACCCAGGTTCATTAATTAGAAGTTATAATAAAGTACTCTCTGGGACAAATATTTGGGCTTTTTTAAGCAAAATTTGGCGCTACTTGGATATAATTACGCCTTCCCCCCACTCCAAATCAACTTTTTTTAAAGTGTTTCCAAATACCCTATATTGACCTGAAATTACCCCAGGAGCTCAAAAAAGACATTATTTTAGAGTTCTGGTCAATAAGAAATTGAGTTTAAGAACCACCTAAACAAAGTTTTGAATACTGGGGCCTACTGCATATAGAAACTCTGGTGTGCATACATTTCTTATGCATCCAGAGTCCTTTTCGAGTGATTTGTGTCTAAGGTATGTGGGTGTACGCATCTCAACTGCTAGCCCCCAAGCCCCCGAAGCGCACTCACTTACCTTAGAAATGATTCCGAGCATGACTCTTAATCAAAAATGCATTTAGAGGCTCTTTTTGCCAAGTCCCATGTTGAAAAACATGGCAAAACAGTCAAATGGTCGAGAATTAAAAGTGTCCAAAATTTATTTTTTGAGGAGGAAGGCGTTATTTTATACTAGGGTCAATTTTCACTTATTTTAGGACTCTAGATCTTATTTTTTTACTAACGTCACGTCAAAATCTTTTTTGCACAAAAAAGCAATAAGCATTGGATAAATAGCATATTTTTGCCATGATACCCTAAAATGCCCTTATTTTTTATACCCTTATTTTGAGCAAATGTACTTATTTTCAAAATTTTGAGGTCGAAGCCCTGGTTTTAAGAAAGGTTTGCAGTGATGTAAAATTCTTGGTTTTTTCACGGAAAATTTGACTTTGTCATTTTTGTTTCTCGCTCATCATCGAACTCCTAAATCCGTATTTTTCAAAAACGGATTTTTTCCCTGACCATAAAATAGAACTTTTACACATCTGGTCTCAGAGAATCTCGTTTCTTGGAAATTTTGCCCTCGTCATTTGCAATTTTTCTAGATCCTTTTACTGCGAAAATGGTTTTAAGTTATGATGAAAAAGTTCTCACTTATATCTTACAGTTATGTACACCAGTAGTACGTTCAAAAGTATGGCAATCATGGCAGAAATGTACAAAACCCATGTTATCGCTATTAGTAAAGGGGTAGACTCAGCGCTAATATCGTGAAGAATTATCTATAATTTTGAAATTAGTTTTTAAGACAGTTTAAAGGTTTTTTAAATTCGGTTTAGTATAATATTATTGGAAATCTCTAAAAAATTAAAAAAACCTGAACCAACTGATAAATTATTGGGTTGGTGCATAATTAACGTCGGTTTTTTTATTTGCACACTATTCAACAACAACCCAAATACAAGTCCGCCTATAACATTTCTGAATATTATTCTAGAGCATATTCACTCTCTACATCAATAACAGCTTCCCATTCGCTCGGTATCCGATCAATTCCGCGAGCGAAGAAGTGAGCATTTTTTGACGTAATCCAGGCTTTAATATCTGCCACAATTTCATCTAGGTCATCGTAAATTTTTCCTACTTGCCAGTTTTTGAGCGAGCGATTGACGTGGCAGTCTGTCGGAGCTTCGGTTGGGGAATACGGCGGATGAGGAAGCAAATCCCAACCTTTGTCACCAATCGGAATGAATTAAAATGTCAGATGTTCACTAAATTAACACAACAAAAAAACCGACGTTAATTATGCACCAACCCAATATTTATAATTACAAGGGGTCGCGAGAAAGGATAAGAACCTAAAAAACTCACATTAGCTGAGACATTTGTAGACATAATAGACATAAAACAAATAGATATTCTGATATATTAGCCCAAAAGCATGATTAGTATAGACGGAGACCTAAAATTAGTAAAGAAAATAATTGAAACGTGCAACACAAAATTAACATAAAAATGCTATGTCAGCGTTTTTACACAATTTTAAAAAACTTTTGCAGCTTACTACTTTTTTAGGATAGGTTTGTTGAACGTTGAGACAGTTAGTAATTTTTCAAATTTCTCTTGATTGCTAAATAAGTTTTCTTACCTTATTATTGTAGTCGTGAGATTGTAAAAAGGTGACACTAGAAAAATAATATAAATACGCCAAACTGGAAAGTTTAATAAACAGTCCAAATATTGATTTCAATGGTAAATTGATTACTTAAAAAATAAATTTGGTAGAGGATGTTTGTGAAATCCAGAACACTGCGAAATCTAGTCATAAACAACTATTTGTAAACATTTTCCGACCCTACGTGGATATACCCCCCCTCCCTAAATTCAATTTTTTAAAACTGTTCCGGCTCTATTGACCTTTAGGTCCCCCAAATTTGCCTTGGTCCCCCCTTTGGATTTTTTTCAAATTTTTTGTCCCATGGTCTCCCTGTGTTTATTGTGTTTCCAAATAGCCTACGATTCATTTAAACGCGTTTATACTCAAATATACAGCTACACAGACACAGAATTAAGCATTATAGATCAAAGATATTTGGAGAAAGAATTTAGAGAGAAGATGTCCCATCCTTTAGCTCGGCAGTTCAGGCGAAACACGGCTTCTTCTACATAGCCGGCCATAATAAGGCAATAAAATATGCAACTTAAGCTTACCCATATTCCATCGATTAGAGATAAACGAAGAACTTCCTCTTGACTTAGAGCACAAAGATCAGTCATCCGAAGCTTGGGAATGTCTAGCCATAACGTAGTTTCCACAAGAGATAATTGCATCGTGATCCGTAATTACAATGAAACGAAAACATGAAAGTAATTATGAAAAAACAATGGAAAAATGTAAGATGAAAGACGTAGCAAAGAGTTTTCTTTGGGACAAAAAATTTGAAAAAAATCCAAAGGGGGGACCAAGGCAAATTTGGGGGGACCTAAAGGTCAATAGAGCCACTGTTCCCCAAACACTTTACATCAACTCAAAATCACCTCAAAAGCTCAAAATAGCATTATTTTTAGGTTCCGGTCAATAAAAAATTGAGTTTTGGGCACTTTGAATTTTCGAACATCTGACTGTTTTACCATGCTCATCAACATGGGACTTGGCAAAAAGACCCTTTTAATGCATTTTTGATCAAGAGTCTTGCTTGGATTTATGTCTTAGGTAAGTGAGTGCGCGTATCTCCATACGTATCTAAGACACAAATCACTCGAAAGTATTCCATCCCGTTTTTGCCACTGAAGCTCGGTGAAAAGAGCTTTTTCTACCCTTGCTTAATCCTAAAAGGTTTAAAAACCCCCCCATTGTGGAACGGAGTCTGAAAATTAATTAATCAGAAACTTTTTTACTTTCACTTTTATAAGCAGAAAAATATTCCAAACATTTATTATAAAATTTTCCAAGAATAGTCTCGTTTTTCATGTTGAAATTTTCTTCTAAATTTCAGGCACAAGACTGCAAATACTGCATTTTGCTGTTTCTAGGCAGCGGAATACTGTCAATCTACTTGTTTATATTTGCATATATTTATGCGCTTAAACACTCTAATTTGTAAGCTTAAACTGTGTGATTTTTTCATATAATAGTGGTTGTTTAGCAAAATTGTTTGCATGGACAGTGCTATATTTTTGTACGAGGTGGGAACATTTCAGTTCTACACGTGTTTGGTATTTAATTTCTTGACTGTTATCTGCTATACTACTATTTGGATGTTGTTGAAAACAAAAAGAGGTTCAAATTTCATATATTATTTTTACATTAAACTAAAAAATATATATTTGTTAATCCGGCATGACGAAAACTCCGCAAGAAAAGATTTAGCAGGAGAACATTTGGCGAAAGATTTCACGTCGCTAGGCAAAAGGATGCATCGATACTAAAGCAAATACAAATTGCTAATGAAGAACACACTTAAAATTGTAGCAGAAATAAAAGACAACAATGTCATCTGATAAAATAATAAACAATAAATAGCGCTGCAAAGCAATTTGTCTTTCGAAAAGATAAGAAGAATTTCAAATCAAAATTCAGACGATTTTAGACAATTTTTCAAAATTCAGACAAAATTCAGATTAATTTATTTTTCAGATTTGGCCTCTGAATTTCAGACAAATCTGAGGAATTCAGACCACTTGGGAGACCTGTATTAAACTAGAAAATATATAGTTGTTAATCCGGCATGACGGAAATTCCGCAAGAAAAGATTTAGCGGGAGAATATTTGGCGAAAGATTCCACGTCGCTAGGCAAAAGCGAAATTCTGACACTAGATTTGTGTTCAGCATGGTCAGTTTGCATGCATAAGTGTCTTTGAAATATAATGAATTTTTTTCAAATTTTTGTTGTCTCGAAAGAAAATTAAAAATTGACGTAAGTTCAAATTTTGAAGTGTTTAATATGCAAATCGGTGCTGAACACCAATCTGGTGTCAGAATTTTGTTTTTGCACGTCATCATGAATTTTTCAGAAAACAATTTTCCAGCATGATCATCTTTTGCAGAATTTCGTCCATGCCATAAATTTTGACAAAAAAAATTTAGGCAAAGAGATTGACGCTAAAGTGACTCGTCGAATTTTTAAGTCTTTAGTCGTGATTTTATTAGTAGTAATACTGGGATGGACACTGAATAGTTTGATTGAACTTATATCTCCTTATTTTATAAAAAATGGGACGGATATTTTCTTTATTACTAGAATCGGAGCGTTGTTTATTAATCTAACAGGTGGAGCCGATCTGATTGTGCTCTACTTCTTTAGGTATCTATTTTTAAAAAGCTTAATATTATTTACTTGTTTTTAGGGTGCGTAGAAGTTTGGCCATTTTCGGACATTTGTCCAAAAAACGCTAATTTTGCTTTGGTCCACCCTGTTGATTTTTTTTGCAAATTTTTTATTTTGTCTGATTACTTCAAAAACCTTTTCGTAACACTTTCACCATCATTTTTTAACGAAAAAAGAGATTGTACAGGGTGTATCAAAATTACGCGGCCACCCAAAAAAATTTTGGCTATTTAGCCCTTTGCCCGGTCGATTTCCGAATTTTCGGGCTCGGAAATCTCCAACTTCACTTAGGATCTTTGCAACAGTTATAACTTATTGCATACTCCAGAAGGGAGGAAGCCATAACTTAGGCAAGGAATATGCGAAAGAGCCTTCAACGTTGTGTCACAATAAAAAACAGTTTTTTTTTCTTACTATATTTTCGCGTGGTTGTTTTATCTGTCATTCTTTCAGGTTTCACATTCCCGCAGGTCAGAACTGCCTTTTCACTGTTATTTGTTAGTTGATGACAGATATTTCACAGTATGCATCACCTTCGCAGACAGCTTGAGAAACACACGCCTGACTGAGAAGAATTCTGCTGACTCCAAGAAGACTGTAGAAGGAAAGCACTTTCAAAAATAATATTTCTTGTATGTGATTTTCTTGTCTGTTGATAATGAATAAATTTTGTTGGAGTCGTAGGTTATCGTGCATAGAATCCCAAGTAAAAATGGAGATTTTCGAGGGTTGGGACCCGAAATTCGGAAATCGACCGCGCAAAAGGCTACATAGCCAAAATTTGTTTGGCTGGCCGCGTAATTTTGATACACCCTGTAAGATCAAAAAAGAAATAATCAAACGTAATTTATAAATGTAATTTGTAACCTAATTTGTAAGTAAACATGATTTTACTACTGTGAAACCATTTTAAAAATGCTCAAATTAATGTTTTTTTCAAAATTTCCCACATTTTTTCCCACATAGGTTTGAAATTTCCCACATAGGTTTTCAGACAGAATAAAAAATTTGCAAAAAAAAATCAACAGGAGCAGTCCTCCGCCAAGATTTGTCCCCTGACATTGTCTCTGCGTCTCTAACCTAACACTGTGTCTGCTTCTCTAACTTCAAAAGGAGAGACAAAATGGTGTCTCTAAACAGAGACAAAAATTTGGTGATCTTAATTCGGAAGCCTCAAGCTGTGTTGTAAGAGGAGTAAAGGGTGTTAACACTAACATTTGTGTCTTTTTTACAGACACATTACAAAATATCAGGGTCTGGCCAGTGTCCAGATTTTGGATCTATAAAGTCGAGTTGTCTGAATTGAAATTTTTGCGGGCGTAGGAGACGTTTTCGTGGCAGGACCAAGTTTGACCAGCCTAACTTTTTGTCATAATTTTGCCGATGACGAAATTCGCCTGCCAGTTCAATGAGTCGTGGTAGTGTAGTGGGTAGGTTGTTCGACAACCCAAGTTTCGTATTGAGACTTCGATCCGGGTGTTAACACAATATTTTAATCGAATGTGCCAGAATGGTTCGGTTATTCCGGGGTTCGGGTCGGACCGACCAGGTATTAAATGTTAGGTATTATATTTGCAGTGGTCCCAGGCGTAATTTTCGGAATTTGTTTTTTGGTATGGTTTTTTTTGTATAGAACTAATTATCAGAGCTAATTAGAATAAAGTAATTAAAATGAGTGTAATTAATTGCCAGAGTTAATTAGAATAAAGTGATTCAAATGAGTCTAATTAATCAACGTGTGGGAAACGTTGGTGTACGGACAGTCTATATGAAACCAATTCGATATGGCCAGTTCGGTATGGTTTTTAAAATGGCCAATTCTATATGGCCAGTTCGGTATGGTTTTTAAAATGGCCAATTCTATATGGCCAGTTCGGTATGGTTTTAAAATGGCCAATTCTATGGCCAGTTCGGTATGGTTTTAAAATGGCCAATTCTATATGGCCAGTTCGGTATGGTTTTTAAAATGGCCAATTCTATATGGCCAGTTCGGTATGGTTTTTAAAATGGCCAATTCTATATGGCCAGTTCGGTATGGTTTTTAAAATGGCCAATTCGATATGGCCAGTTCGATATGGTTTTATAATGGCCAATTCGGTATGGTCAGGTTCGATTCCTCTTAGCTTTTTAATAAAATGACAATTTTATATTTAAAATTAATTCTTGTTTTAATGTACCTGGTCCTCGTCTTTTGCGAATTTGAAATTACCCGTGTAACGCACTGGTATGCCACTTTAACGAAGTCGGTGTTGCAGTTAGAGTATTTGTAGTTGGTAAGCGCGCTTTAAAAAAACATTTTTTTCGGTTACTACTCATATGGCCTCCCTCATTTGGGCCCCTAATTTGGACCCCACCTTATTTGGTTAAAGATGGTTTGACAGGGCGCTAACCGAATTGAACCACACTAGAGACAGAAAAAGGCCTTCAGGGTGGGTTTCGGGTCAGGGTTTATTTCAAATTTTTAAAAGTTTCAAATTTTTAAAAGTTTCAAATTTTTTTAATTTTTCGGGTTCCAAAACCTGTTTTATGGACTAACTCGGGCATGCTGAAGATGGTTTGATCGTGGTGAAATGCCGTTTTGTTGAGTATTTTTTGAGTTTTGGTAAAATCAAGTTTTGGTAAAATCGAGTTTTGGTAAAATCGAGTTTTGGTAAAATCAATTTCCCAACAAACAAAAAATACCATACAAAAACTTATTCTACTATCAAACCAACTTCAGCGTGCCCGAATTAGTCCAGAAAACAGGTTTTGGAACATGAAAAACGTAAAAAAAATTGATCCAAGTGGACGACCACTTGGTTTAAGTGGTGAATGGATTATCCAGTAGAACTGAGATTAGATCATAGGAAAACATTTTAAATTTTAAAATTTCTTTACAAGACAAAAATATCACTACTTGAGTGCCACTACACTGCCTGAGTTCCCCAACCTGGGTACTACTACCTGGGTACTACAAAACCAAGTGGTCGCCCACTTGGATCAAAAAATTTTTTTTTTACGTTTTTCATGATCCAAAACATGTTTTCTGGACTAACTCGGGCATACTGAAGATGATTTGATAGTAGTAAAATAGTAGTAGTTGATTGATAGTAGTAGTCATTTGAACACTTTTTATTTAAAAATTATTCTCAAATCACTGGGGCCGAGATGGAACATTCCACTGGGATCCATGATGAGATGTTGATGAGTAAGTTTTTTTTAATTGTGCAAAAACACCTTACAGACATTATTTGTTAGTATTGTTATTTGTTAGCAATATTAAGACTATAAATATTTTAAATCATCTCAATAAAAAAGATTGTTTTTATAACTCCCAAAACAAATTTTGCGTTCATCCCTTATAATTTAAAAGGTCTAATTTATTGCCGAAAACTAAAAAATCTTTATTTAGAAACTTCTCAGAAAAATTTCCGCCAGTGTTTTTGTATGGTGACCATGCTATAAAGCATGAAGGGTATCCAGTGCTTGGATGTCTGGCCACCAGCTATTCCTGGGCCTCCTAGTCTATTTGGATAAATCTGTGCTCAGAAGGACTAGAGGTATGCTGTTTTAAGATATTCATTATTCTTAAAATATTTGTTATAAGCCATAATTTATGTATAGAAAATTTGCATGCTTTGATTTATTGTCCTACAGTATACCCAAATGAAATTTTTTTCTAAGTGTTTCCAAACACCCTATATCAACCTAAAATCACTTCAGGAGTTCAAAAAAGACATTATTTTTAGATTTCCACATAACTTAGATGCAAATCACTCGAAAGTGACTCTGGGTGCATAAAAAATGTATGCATACCAGAGTTTCTTTATGCGGTAGGCCCCAGTCAACAAAACTATGTTCATATTTCATCTTTTTGGGGCCAAGGTACCCTCAACATCTGATTTACTAAGTTGTAATAAACAGAAATCAACTAAAAATACCAAAATTCAAGATTAAAAAAAAATCTACTTTTTATAGAAAAAAGTAGGTGAAAATACCTTTTTTTATCGTGTTCAACGTGAAATGCTTAAAAATGGTTAAAATGGTGTTTAGAAAAAGTTCAAAAAAATTTTCATTTGGGGGCGTGTTATATACTCCGGTAGCGCCGATTTATTTTATTTTTCAGTTGACAAATCATAAAATTTCATATTTCTGAGATTTGAACACTTTTATTTGTAAAAATTATTCTCAAATCACCTTCTTAAGAACTGTTTTTTTAATATTTAGTTTTACTGGAATGAAAATTGAAACAAATTGACCTCGAGGTGGTATTAGCAAGAGTAGTTCAAAAAAGCATTACTCATATTAATTTTCCAACCAGAAGCGTTTGACACTTCACGGTTGAACATTGTAGTGTCTGAGCTCATCGCCAACAGATCTGATTGCGGCCCCATTTATGAAATAGATTGTTTCTTAGCTGCTGATAACCAGGAAGAATTACCGCAGTGTCGTTTCCATGAACGACTTTTAATTGACCAATGGGCAGGTAAAGCTATTATTAAGTTTTGAAACAATTATGCCCACTGTTAAAAAAACTCCCAACCTTTAAATAGTTATTTTGAAATCCATTATACTATTCATAAGTCAGTATTCTGTCAGTATCTTCGACCTTTAGCTTCAAGGATTCCAGGGCATGGCGATCAGCGTCCACCAGTTTCTTTAGCAGCGGGTCCAACTTGAGCACTATACTTCCACCTGGCTTAAATAAGATATTTCATTTTCTGCACCCTTCAATTGATCTTTGAGTTCCGAATGGAGAGTTAAATGATGGTCAAAATATGTTTGCAACTAAAAAGTTTAGTTTGTACAAAACTGTAAAAGATAAGGTTTTTATCCTTCAAGGCTATTTGCGGCTCTAGTGGAGAATAGGGTGCCAAAGATGCCTTACCGTATTTTCTCTATTAAATCCCCCCTCTCCAATAACTCCCCCTCTCTAATAACTCCCCCTCTTTAATATCCCCCCCTCCCCTCCTTAAAGAATCTTTTTTTCTACACCTTGTTTAAGTGTAATAAATATTTAGTTTCCACAGCATTGGGTTAAAAACCAAAAATATGTAGCACTAGGGTTGGCGGTTCGGGTACCCGTTTTCGGGTAGTGGAACCGAAAACCAGTTTCGGTTTTTTTCGGGTATTGGTTCGGTTCGGGTACCCGAAAATTTCGGTTTTCGGGTATCGGTTCGGTTCTAGTACCCGAAAATTGTGTTCTCTTTTAAGGCATGCCTAGTCAAGTGTAGAAGCTATTCAAAAAAGTCGGCGACAAGGCAGTTTGCGATTGCGGCGATGAACTCAACTTACCCAAAGATGGTGGGACGTCAACGCTCTCCAAGCATCTCAGTTCTGCAAGGCACAAGTCAACGATTGAGATGAAAGATGTGGGTTCAAGCGCTCCGAAGAAGCGAATCGCTACTCTCCGAATTGCTACTCTCTTCAGTCCAGGATACTCAAAACAACAGAGCCAGGAGTTGACAAGTGAGGTAACCGACTTCATCGTTGACAGCAATTTGCCTTTCTCAATTGTTTCCTTTCCTGCGTCGTCTGATCAAGAACAACTATGGTCAAGCATAGGTATTTAATTTTTAATTTAATTTAATTTAATTTAATTTTTTATGGTTTTTCCGTTTTTAGCTTCCTTCCCTGGTTTTTTCGCGTGTCGGTTCGGTTCGGGTACCCGATAATTTCGGGTATCGGTTCGGTTCGAGTACCCGAAAATTTCGGGTATCGGTTCGGTTCGGGTACCCAAAATTTTCGGATCCGGTTCGGTTCCTCGGTTCGGGTACCCAAAAATTCCGGGTACCCGCCAACCCTATGTAGCACTGAAAATGGCGCAAAAAAACGAGACAGCAATAATCAATGAGACAGAAAAAAAACCAGATGACACCAAAAAATATTTTTTCTTTTTAGGACGAAACAACTTTAAGTTATATTTTTTGTTGAAAAATAATCCCCCTTCTCTAATAACTCCCCCTCTCTAATAACTCCCCCTCCGAGGGGGGTTGAACAATAAGTCCCCCGGGGGATTTAATAGAGAAAATACGGTAACCCACCTGTTGATTTTTATAAACTGTAAATGGTGTTTAACTTGTCTTAAATAATTAATAACTTCAGTAATAAAAGTGGCTGCTTTTTCTCACGAATTTGAGTATTTTTTTCTTAATTTTACTCCTAATGAGACGGTGTTTGTACTTTTTGTGAAAGCGCAAACATAAGCCAAGCATTGTGGCTACACGTTGGTATATAAAACGTATGTAATTATACAAAATAATATTCAGAAAATTTTAGTTTTATATACAAAGCCACAATGCTTGCCTTTTGTTTGTGCTATCATAAAAAGTAAAATCACGCGTTCATTAAGAGTAAAGGCTAAATTGTACCCCGCATCCCCCACTCGATTGGGGGGGTGCAATCGAGTGGGTGGTGCAGGGTGCAAGTGCCCCAAAGTAAAAACACGCGGTCATTAAAAGTAAAATTCGAAAAATATTCAAATTTGTTAGAAAAAGCAGTCACATTTTTTTCCTGCCACACTCAGGTATGGGCCTATTTCGGTTAACCGACTATTTTTTTTTCCTATTTTTTTAAAAGCCGTGACGGGCTTTTCAGAGTATTTTTCAGTATAAGTATAATATACACGAAAATAGCCCATACAAGTTGAATACTTAAAACTAAGGCCATTCAAAAGTAGGCTAAAAACCATGATACTCGTATCAGGTTTTTCGGCAGATTTTTTAGAGAATCTGAAAAAGGGGCAGCACTTCGTAAAATAACTTCGGGTGCTCTACAAGAATCTGCAAAAAATCTCTCAATGAGGTCTCTGAAAAAAATACGCGTGTGTGCATCTCAACGCGAAGCCCCCTGCGTCCCTGAAGTGGTCGCACGGGGCTTGAGACTTGCCTTAGACATGATTCCGAGCAAGACTCTTGATCACAAACGTATATAGAGACTCTTGTTGCCCAGCTTCAGAGATTAAAACGCTGTAAAATACCTTGATATGAGATAATTTACCTTGGGGGATCAAGGCAAACAGTCATATTTTGGTGAAGAATTTTTTTATACCTATTTTTTAGTAAGGAAAACGCTGAAAACAACTTTTTTTTTATCGTTTTCAGCGTGTAGAATTTCCTTAGGGTACGTAAAAACATTATTCATAGTTAATAGAAATAGAACTCTTAATAGAAATAGAACTTTCGAAGGCGATAATAATATCACATATATTTTGATTAATAAAATATAACGGACAATAGCAAGCTGCGAACCCAATAAAATATCGGCTTTTCGGTAGAATAGGATTGAAGTAATTTTTTTAATTAAAAAACATTGCAACAAACATAGATAAACTGACCTTGGCAACTTGCTGATTGATTCGGCACAGAAATGCGGTGGAAAGACGTTTTGACAAGATGACAAGTCTTTTAGAGCTGGCCAAGTCAACAAATAAGCAAATATCAACCAATACTTCCATAGGCAAACGGTTAATACTAGCTGTTGTAACCATCAGCTTAAATTTTTTCAACAAATGCACTTCAGGGGACTTGAAAAGATTTGCATGCCTAAATAATGCATGCCTAAATGTTTGTTGGAACGCCCTATGCAAGGCCAAGATACAGCATGACAAGTGTATTGCAATATGACAAGTGTATTGCAAACGGAAAAAGTGAATTTAAATGCAAGAATAATCCATGTGCCACTGCTGCAGATGTCTATCTTCGGTGGATCTATGAAAGGGGCAAAGTTTGACGAAGAAGACGTTCAACACTTGTGGTAAAAGTGATGTATCGTATTAAATGAGATTGTTTATTTTATAATGTATTGAATAAATATCAAAAACCGTATATGCAGGTAAAATATTTTACCTGGAGCATGTTATATGAATTTTCAGATTGCACAATTTTTCATGCAGATTTTTTGTATCGAGGTTGGCACTGACAAGGGAGCATCAACAGTGGGTCACGCTCTTATAGCTTACCGTGATATACCAAATTGTAGTTATTTAATGCTGAAGCTTATGTATATGTACTTTTGTGAACCGGGAGAAAAATTTATGGAAAACTAATAATCAAAAGAACATCAAAATCGAAGACATTTAATAAGCATTTTGTGTAAAACTGAACCATTTTTTGTTCCTTCAATTTCTTCAGAGTTTCTAGTTTTAAGCTTATTCGGAAGACGAGACAATTCTGAGTAAGTTTACTTTTTACAAATTGCAGACTTCAAATTCGGATCTAGAAATATGGCTTACTAAAAGTACACCCGTGTCAAGTGTCTGAAACGTGGACGCTTTTTCACTTCGAAGGCCAGAACGGGTCGTAGATAGCGAAATCACTTTTGTCGCTAGAACCATCGTGTTCCTCAGAATGTCAGCTTTCGTTTAAAAAAAAGAACAGGCGAAAAAAATGGGTTCTAATAGGGGATATACCTATTTTTATGAATGAAGTCATAGCCCCTCATTGAAATTTCGAAATAACTGTACTATACAAATGACTGTACTGTACTTTACTATAGAGGCGCCGATAGGCTCCTGTAGTCCCTGTTTATCATAGCACCCTTTACACAGCCTTTCAAAATTTGAATTTCCTTGTAGTTCAACTTAAACAAAACGCCAAGAATTTAACTGCAAGTTTTACACGCTTTTTTAAATTTTTTTCTTCTCTCCACCGAAATGTGCTGTTTTGCTTCCACAGTTCTCGAAGCGACATATTGCTTTGTTATTAGCTCTCACCACAGTAGCACGTCTCGTTTACCATCGAACCAACAATAATGGACAACATGAACGACGGACGAAAAGTGCAAAACCACGGAACTTTCAGTACAATTTATATACCAAAACGTAGCTCACACATTCAGGTACGCGAAAAGTTGAGCCGATTTTTGTAAAATTGTTACTTTAAAAACTAGAGACCTTTTTAAGCAAACAACTGGCATTTTCGTATACAAATAGGGTTTTGCATTTTCTGTCTAACTTTTGTATAAAACACCTAAGTTTGTATTTTTTGTATACATCCTTGGTACCAAAATGCAGCAAATTTACTCCTCTATCGAGTCTTCGGTTTTGTTTGAGAAAAATTAGACAGAAAAACTTGGCGGGATCTCAATCAAATCAATAAGGCAAAGAAATTTCTCGAATAGTCGATTCGATTAGTCGTTCGATATTCGAAAAAATTCGAATAGTCGATTAGTCGAAATCGACTATTCGAATTTTTCGAACGAATAGTCGTTCGATACGAATAGCCGAAATTTTTTTCGAATAATCGATTCGATTAGTCGAAATTTTTTCCACTCTTTCCCACCATGTTTTATATGAAAATTGCAGTATAAGGATGGAACGACTAGAAAAACGAGATACGAACACAAATAGAATTACGTCACGGCCAATTGTACCACATACATCCAAATAAATTTATTGAAAAAACGAACCGAAGAACAATCAAGCATTCGCATCCAACAAACTATACTCCGGTAGCGCCAAAATTTTTATAATAAAATTCCGATATTTACTGTTTCTTTTTGAAAAAGATTTTGATCGAGAAAATAAACCGACAGTCTCTAGTAACTCGACACGCTAAAAGGTGATTCGGGGCAAATACAGCAAATACGGTATTCCAGTATGTACATAAACTATTATATACACACTTTTTTCACATTTAAAAGAAAATGAGAAAAGTATATACATAGATAAAGCTATGAAAAATTAAGCAGTAAAATGACTTCTATGTAACCATATACTAATTGAATCAAATATCAAAAAGCTAAAATCTTTTTGATGGTAATTTTTGCGTTAAAAAACTTCACATTTACACCTTCACACATGTTTTCTATTTCCATTTTTAATACTTTTTTTTTGTAAATGTGTCTGGTAAAGTTTTAGCAATAAAAAGATGAATGGTCTAGATTTTTAATAGTAAAAACAAGTACGGTCAACTCTCGTTATATCGTCTTCTAAGGGACCGTCCAAAGCCAGGTCGTTATAACGAGGGCAGTCACATCGAGGGTCTTTATAACAAGAGTTATCTATCAAATACCTCTGAACGGTCGTTATACTGAGAGTCGACTGTAAAATGTTTGTCACAGTCTGGGTGGACAAAGACTGTAAGAACCCTATCTACAGCGATTTCCAATATGTGAAATAGAATTTTCGGGTCAACAATCTTAGGGTTGAAAAGGTCCACACCTAAGAAGACATAGGTTAAGAAGGCAAGAGCTGCCTTCAAAGAATGACAAGGCCTGCAGAATTGCCAATCTTATCGTACAGAATAGTCTTAGTCTCTGATGAAGAAAGTTGCTTACTCAGTTATATTTATAAGTGCCGAAGCGTCAATAATATGCGGTTGAACTATAGAATCCCCCCCATGGGGAGTGATCAGGTGGAGGAGATAACATCATATTCGTGTTTCTCGACCCTGATTTCATGACAAAGCCGCGTGTTTTTTTAGTTCTGAGAAAAAAAAATTTTTTCGAACCACAGGGGGGGAAACAAATATCATTGTTAAAACTACTAAAAATTTAAAACCAGAAAAAATAATTAAAATTACTTTGAAAAAGGTTTTTTGGTTATTAGCTATTAGCCTGCAAGCCAGAATGTAAATATTCCAGCTTAAAATTTTTTTCTCAGAATAAACAATCTATAAAAATTTGAAACATAAATTTTGTTCAGCTGTCACTGTATTTTTAGTCAATCTTTCATAAATTTTAACTTGCAAACATAATAAAACAATATTTTTCAAAAAATCATAGAATTTATGAAGCTACTATGGCTGTTGTTACAGTGGATGAACGCTTTCTGACAGAAAGGTTTTCAAATAAATAGGACATATGACCCAATTCTCGGCTTATAATGCTTCTGTAGTCAGTGCTAAAAACGGTAAAGTGATGTTTGGCCCATTTTCGGACAAATGTCTAAAAATAGGCCAAACTCTAATTTTGCCTTGGTACCCTTGTTGATTTTTCGCAATTTTTTTATTCTGTTTGGTAACTTCAAAAACCTATTTGGGAAATTTTTTAACCTATGTGGGAAATTTTGAAAAAACATTAATTAAAAATGGTTTCACAGTAGTAAAATTACGTTTACTTACAAATTATATATTACGTTAAAATTTGATTATCACTTTTTTGATCTTACAATCTCTTTTTTCGTTAAAAAATGATGGTGAAAGTCTTACGAAAAGGTTTTTGAAGTAATCAGACGAAATAAAAATTTGCAAAAAAATCAACAGGGTGGACCAAAGCAAAATTAGCGTTTTTTGGACAAATGTCCGAAAATGGGCCAAACTTCTACGCACCCTAAAAACAAGTAAATAATATTAAGCTTTTTAAAAATAGATACCTAAAGAAGTAGAGCACAATCAGATCGGCTCCACCTGTTAGATTAATAAACAACGCTCCGATTCTAGTAATAAAGAAAATATCCGTCCCATTTTTTATAAAATAAGGAGATATAAGTTCAATCAAACTATTCAGTGTCCATCCCAGTATTACTACTAACAAAATCACGACTAAAGACTTAAAAATTCGACGAGTCACTTTAGCGTCAATCTCTTTGCCTAAATTTTTTTTGTCAAAATTTATGGCATGGACGAAATTCTGCGAAAGATGATCATGCTGGAGAATTGTTTTCTGAAAAATTCATGATGACGTGCAAAAACAAAATTCTGACACCAGATTGGTGTTCAGCACGGCCGATTTGCATATTAAACACTTCAAAATTTGAACTTACGTCAATTTTTAGTTTTCTTTCGAGAGGACGAAAATTTGAAAAAAATTCATTATATTTCAAAGACATTTATGCATGCAAACTGACCATGCTGAACACAAATCTAGTGTCAGAATTTCGCTTTTGCCTAGCGACGTGGAATCTTTCGCCAAATATTCTCCCTAAATCTTTCTTGCAGAATTTTCGTCATGCCGGATTAACAACTATATATTTTTTAGTTTAATACAGGTCTCCCAAGTGGTCTGAATTCTTCAGATTTGTCTGAAATTCAGAGGCCAAATCTGAAAAATAAATTAATCTGAATTTTGTCTAAATTTTGAAAAATTGTCTAAAATCGTCTGAATTTTGATTTGAAATTCTTCTTATCTTTTCGAAAGAAAATTTCTTTGCAGCGCTATTTATTGTTTATTTTTTTATCAGATAACATTGTTGTCTTTTATTTCTGCTACAATTTCAAGTGTGTTCTTCATTAGTAATTTGTATTTGCTTTAGTATCGATGCATCTTAAACGCAAGCTACTGTTCAAACCAGAGTACGAGAATATCAAAGGCATCAAGAAGAGCAAGAAAGGGGAGGAATACGCCTACTGTTCAGTCTGCGATAGCCTTGGATCAACTGGAAAAACAGCAATCGACATCCATCAGAAGCAGCAGAAACACGTGGATGCAGCCAGGGCCGCAAGTATTTCGCAATCACTCTCTACTTTCCTGCCAAGTCAAACAGCGCCGACAGTCATCGATGACAAAACTGCCGCCGCTGAAGGAGCTTGGATGTTTCATCATCAGTCGTTCAAGTCAACGGATTGTGTTTCTCCAGGTATTAATTGTTGTTATTCATCTATTATTCGAATGTTTGTTTTCAGAAAGACTATTCAGAACGATGTTTCCAGACTCGCATGTTTCTAAGAAGTATTCTTGTGCTCAAACAAAGACGGCAAAGATAGTAAGAGGTAATATTTGTTGGTGAGTTAATTTTAGCTTCAAATGGTGTTTTTAAGAGCATTGGCGCTTTTCTATTTTAATTGATTCTATGGAGCCGCCACTTCAACGATGCTAGACCGTTTGTTTGATCAGAGTCGATGGAGGCACTATAAGAACCCCATTATAACCGTAAGGCAGGTGATGGGTGGAATCCATTGGCCTTGAAGACCCTGATAAGAGTGAAAACTCGCACCGTTTGATTGGATACCAGCCGGTCAATTATGTCTCGAGTTTACCCCCTCTATTATTGTTTCGAACCGGGTCGGTTCTGGAAAATATGGGTGAGGTGTAAAGTGTAGTTTGTAGTCCGCTCCTAGGTTATTAACTAAAAGTCCCCAACCAAAATCCATTTCCGCACACATTCCAATCTGTTTGTGTGAAATCCTCTTTATCACCATTCACTATCTCACAAATTCTGCTAGGTGTTGTAATGCAAGAAAAAGAAAGTCTGTGGCTTGGTTGGTAGAGGTTATCTTGTTATTCTGGTTTTAGACTTGTGCTTGGTGCTGTCCTTATTGTATTTGATTTATTGCCCGTTTTATAATAAACATTCACTACTTATCTTGCTGGCTAGCCACACACCATAAAGGATTTGGTTCCCCGATCCTCTGAGTCAATTAGTTCTACAGGCTAATTGGGCACATATTTTTACTAAACGGAATGATTGTTATTATTTAGGAATTCTACACAACCGTTCTCGAGTACGTCGATAAGTGGTTTCATCTCGTTTATTTGCCGTCAAATATGTCGTGGATCATTCTTTCTGTGCCAGAAGTAAGTTATGAAGAAGTTCGCTTCTTGGCGGTTCAGCTCTATCCAAATTTGGCGGAACAAGACTCGTTGTTTGATGAGGTATCAGCTTTTGATATTCTTTCTTCCTGAGACTGTTCTTTCTAGGTGTCGGCTCTCAACATCATTCTCCAGCAAATTCTGGTGGAAGTTTTCAAGGCAGATGATACTGAGCAGAAGTTGATAAATTCTTTCAATGCCAGTCTCAAATGCCTTTGTCGAACGGATCTTCTCTATTTGTGGTGTGCAATGGACAAAAGAAAAAAAGTCGCTGGAAGTCCAAACGCTGAAAAGTCTGGTGCAAACAAGGGTAAATTTTGATCTCACATGTGTTGAAATGTATAATTACCTTTTGAACAACAATCTGTTGTTAAAGAGGATTAGAGCGTGGGAAAAATTTTGGAGCAGAAATCTGAATTTTTGTGATTTTTGTCTGAATTTTGATGTGATCGTTTTGGGAGCCTGGTTTTGGTGGGAGCCCAAAATAATATATGAAATTTGAACCTCTTTTTGTTTTCAACAACATCCAAATAGTAGTATAGCAGATAACAGTCAAGAAATTAAATACTAAACACGTGTAGAACTGAAATGTTCCCACCTCGTACAAAAATATAGCACTGTCCATGCAAACAATTTTGCTAAACAATCACTATTATATGAAAAAATCACACAGTTTATGCTTACAAATTAGAGTGTTTAAGCGCATAAATATATGCAAATATAAACAAGTAGATTGACAGTATTCCGCTGCCTAGAAACAGCAAAATGCACACGTAAATGGCAGTATTTGCAGTCTTGTGCCTGAAATTTAGAAGAAAATTTCAAAATGAAAAACGAGACTATTCTTGGAAAATTTTGTAATAAACGTTTGGAATATTTTTCTGCTTATAAAACTGAAAGTAAAAGAGTTTCTGATTAATTTTCAGACTCTGTTCCACAATGGGGGTGGGGGGGTCGGTTTGTTTGGTGTTTTTTAAACCTTTTAGGATTAAGTAAGGGTAGGCCAACGTATGTTGGACGGACATAAACATATCTTAGACTCATATCTGAGTCTGTCCCAAATTGGGCTGGCCTATCCTTGCCTAAGCCTAAAGCCTAATAATAAAAAACAATAGGGGTACGAAGGCAAACCCCCCTTTTTAGATAGGACCAATTTTTAGGCGTATTGTTAATAGCAAAAATTGATTTCGCGAGAATATTGCAAACATATGATTTCGTAGCCCTTTCATTCTTCTTTTGACTGAAACATAAAACTTAACTGGATTATATTCGAAAATTCAGCACTTGGCTCTTGACACTTGTGTGGTCGTTTTGAAACTTTGACAAGCTTACTAATCGTTACTTCTTCCGAATAGGCCCTCCTTATTATATTATTTTAAACATTTGCAATAAATAATTGATTTTGATCTGGTGAATAATATTTAGTTTTATTTCCAAATCTAATAAGAAAAATAAGAAAAAATCATGACTTTTTTTCTAGAAAATTTGGCGCGATCCTAAAGGCTAAAAGAAGAGAAGATACCTATGGGTTAAAGTGTCTTTAAGCAATGCGGCGCAGTGACCACGGTGGTAGGGTCATTTTGATCACCTTGCACTCAGCAGCTTATTATAATAATTTTAATCAGGTGTTATTAAGTTAATTTGATTAACGGTAATTTAATACTCAACTTCAGGGTGCTTATTTGTAGGATACAAGTCTGAGAACATAGCTTAACCCTTAAAAAACCCTTTAAAACAATGAGGGGGACCAAGGCACATTTACAAAAAAAAATATTGATTTTCTTTGCTATATTTTTTTAAATTTTCATTATTATGCTTAGAGAAAAAAAGTAATACTTGTAGGTATTAAAAAAAAACTAATCTTTTATTCAATAAAATTTATTGCAAATTTTTAAAATTGAGTGGCGGGCCTATTCGAAAAAAGTACCCAACTTGTCTTTTCAACCTGATTTTTTGACTTATATAAAAAATGTTCGCCATGGTCGGTTTAGTAAGTAAAATTTATATATTGTCGGCAGACGAGAACTGGCAGCTAGTAATTATTTTCCTTTTGGTTTTAGACATTTCTTACACCGGAGAAAACTATAAATAAGATTATAGAGAGAGACTAATACACCGATTTTTCTCTAAAGTATAATTAGTATATGTATCGCAATTTGCACATGAACAAAAAAAATGCGCAGTGGCACTTAGAGTTTTCTGGATACTTTGGCCTGAAAAATCTTTAAAGCCATAGGGGAAGTGAGCACTTTTTTACACTTTCTAGCTGCCGGTTTTCATCATTTTTCTTGCTGTCCGTAGGCAATATTAAAATTTCACACACTAATTCGACCATGGCTACAATTTTTTATATACAGATCTTTATATATATTTTTATATGTTGACCTTTAATACGAATCGAAAAGACAGCTTGGATGGTTCCCTTCTTAGCAATATTTTAAGACTCCAAAACCTATTTTATAAAACAATGAAAACCAAGCAATCAATTTATTTTCTGGCAAAATTAGCTAGTCGAAATCTAAATTTTCTTCTGTATATATGTAATTTAAATAAAGACTACTCTTTTAACATAATACAATGAAAATTGCAAAAAGACCCAAATTTTAGTTCTTAAATATGTGAAATTCGTTATAGTTGAAAAAAATTAAACAATTACCAAAGAGGAAATAAGATGCTAAATAATCGGTCTACAGCTACCACAAGCAGTGAAGAGTAGGAAAATGGTACAGCTAGTACAGCATAAAACTGTGCGTAAAAACAAGAGAGAAGAAGATCTGATAGAACTTTTCCATTAATTACAGAAAACAGGGTATAGTTGAAGCTCAGTTCATGAGCAATGTCACTTATAGCACTTGCAGCTAGCAAAATGCAATATGATCTATGAAAAGATCTTAATTTAAAAAATTATTTAACACAGGGTGGCCGTTTAAAATTTCCCTAATTTGTTTTCGCCATATTTTTTTATATTTCTATTATTTCGATGAGATATTTGTTTTATTTGAAAGAAGAGACTGTGGCGGATCGAATAGTATCAAACTTGTTAATATCACTTTATTCAAAATACCCAGCAAAATCAACAAAACAGAAAACAGCATTTTGTGGTGAATAAGGCGCCCGGACTACCTCAAACTACCCCCGCCCCAAATCGTGTTTTATCAACTCCTAAGCATGTTTTACACGCTGAAAACAATAGAAAGCGTGTTATTAGGGCGCGGAAAGACATTTGTGGCACTTTCCGAAAAAGTCGAAAAATCGACATTTTACCTTGGTAAAATACCCCCTATGGTTTTTTTAGACCAAATTTTTTGAATGTTTCAGATCGGCCCTAAATCATCAAATAATCTTTCATAGCAATCAAATAGAACAATAGCACAGTGGGCTCGAGGCCCACACCATAACAGTCAAATTAGGCAGAGGGAGGAGGAGAGGCAGGAGAGCCGACAGGCGTAGGCTGGAGCACTAACATGTGTATAAGGGGTCAGCCCTTAGAGGTAGTTTAGCCAATAAGGCGGCCAGGTGATTGGAGTAGGAGCAGTTGGCGATCCTCGGCCCAGCCAACGCAACGGAAAAGTTTTATCTAGCCGATTCCGAACAGCAACAGCCCAGTGTGGTGGCATGCCATCTTGCATGAAGACGATTTAGTTGAAGTTCGGCCTTACTGAAAGGATGATGTGAATATGCGACAATCCTGTAAAAATTTGTTTCCTGAGAAGACAGAATGCTGTTATTTGTTTTGTTGATTTTGCTGGGTATTCCGAATAAATTTTTATTAGCAAATTTAGTAATAGTCCATCCGCCACAGTCTCTTTTTTCAAATAAAAAAAAAGATTTGGCCGAATAACTAGAAATTAAAAAAGTTGTGGCGAAAATAAACTGGAGAGATTATAAACGTCCACCCTGTATTAAAAATGTTTCTTACTTGTATTTCACAGTAATATAAACTAGAAAGATGTTACAGCAAGCAGAAGCGATAGCTGACAAATACAATATGCAGGTTACAGTAAAAAGTAGACGAAAATCATCTGGCTTTATTTGATGTACAATAACCTTAAAGTTTTTTTCAGTTTATCATTGTTGTTTTTATTAGTTTTTTGGCTATACAGTCGAACCTCTATATAGCGGCACCTCTATGTAACGTTACCCTGTACATAACGGCACCCCGAGAACGGTTCAGTTGCGTTTGCCTTAATTAAGGCAAACCATACCCTCTAAATAACGGCACCTCTATACAGCGACACTTCTATATAACGGCACTCTGAAGGTTACACTTCATATACCGTTTCATTTCCTTTCCTTTCACCATTTCCTCTAATTTCTCCCGGCTGAACTGGGTTATTCGGAGTACTCCGAAAACACCCTAAAATGGTGTTTTTTCGGTGTTTAGAACTTTAACGTAGAAAACATGTTTTTAGGGCGCGGCCGACCATTTTTGAAATTTTTTTATCAAAAATTTGACTTTTTGCCTTGGGGGACCAAAGTAAACCTTCGGCAAACCTTTTGCCAAGACAAAAAAGTCAAATTTGTGATAAAAAATTTTTTTTCAAAAATGGTCCGCCGCGCCCTAAAAACATGTTTTCTACACGTTAAAAGTTCTAAAACACCGAAAAAACACCATTTTAGGGTGTTTTTGGAGGACTCCGAATAACCCAGTCCGGCCTTTCTCCCATCCCCCTAATTTCTCTTCCCCCTTTTCATTACTCTCATAACAAAACCAGCTTTTTAAACAGCCATAAAATATGAAATTATAAGGATTTGCGTAATTACGGGCACCGAGCTAATGCTAAATGCTCCAAATTCGATCATTCGTAGCCAAATCGAAACGAAATCAAAGAAAAATACAACATTGTGGATATTGCTTCAGCTTAAGTCATTTCGTTCTCTTAAAGTGGCAGCCCGAAAATCGTCGTGTTCATCTGCATCGTCGTGCGGGTTAAATTTTTAGTCGTGATAGCTGAGTGTATTGTCTGACTTTTAGACTTTGTGCTATAAGTTATTTGGTGTCTGCTTTGTTTGATTGGAATGTGGAATAGTAGGTGTTTTTCTTAAACTAATGATTTTGTGATTATTGCATTTAGGACAAACAATCGTGTGATGATGTGGCTCAATTGGTTGACTAGAACTTTACACTGCTTCGGAATATGGTCTACCTCTGACAGCCGGATGGGGAATAAGCATCCACCGTTAGTCATTAATTCTGTGTGACAGCCATAATGTTAAGGTTTTATTTTCTGCGCATGGTTTCATTCTATTCGGATAATTTTTTTAGGCAGTGTTCTTCGCGGCTACGAGACGTGATGATCAGCGCAAGTCTCCTCAAGAAGTGGCAGCTGGCTTTGAATAAGGAATCGAATCATGCCTAAAATTTGTTGAAATTCATTTGTTACGTTTTGCTATTGTTTGGTTGTAATATAAAGTCTTTGCTGAGGTTCCGGTTTTAACTTTGCTAATTGAATAAATTTTAATATTTTTACAAAAATTAAAAAAATTACATCTCTATTACGATTAACCATTTCTGAACTATTTGTTGACATTTATCTGCAAAATAGTTGAGGTTATGAACTTTCTTATATATACATATCGACCAATTAAAAACATAAAGAAATGCTGTAGAATAATTACGGAAGGTAAGCACTAAAAGTCTTTGCTATGTTTACGATGAAAAAATTGTCAAGTGAAAAGTTTAAGGCTATAGTGAAGTACCTTTTACACTAAAAATTTTTACTCACAGACCAAAATTGTAGTGTAATTGCTATTTTTGACAAACACATAAGAAGTTAGCACTAAAATGTTGTCATTTTGGGGTAAAAATCCATTTTGACATTTGTTTATTTTAATTGAGGGTGTTGCTCATTCAATTTTGTAGACATAATAAATAAAACCGTGAGCTTTGTCCTAACAAGTATTTTATAAAGTACGAATTTTTAAACAAAGTACAGATCAGTGTTTCCATATGAGCTCAAATGAGCACTTGATTTGATGTGATTTTGATGTGATGCATGTCATCAAAATCACATCAAGTGAAAAAATTTGGTGAGCCATCACATCAAAATCAAATCAAGTGAAAAAATTTTGGATGAATCATATCAAGTAGACAAGTGGCCATTGGTCTCAGGCAGTCTTAAGGCGGTTCCGTCAATTCCCGCGAATATCTCATATCATATCGAATTAATTCACCAAAATTAACCTCAAAACCGAAACGCCAACACCCCTACTCCTATCCTTACCTGCCAGCATCTTTTTAATCTACCAACACCATTCAGGCTAATCATGGAAGAAGTGACCCTCACTGAAGTAATCGTGGCTAAGTACAAAGGAAAGGACGTGCGAATTTCTCGCCTCGCTGAAGTACAAATGCTCCATCCTTACTGGTCCTTCGTGCGACTAGCAAGTGAAGATGGCAGAGAGGAGCGTGTCTTCTACAAGTGCCGGAATTGTCCCTCTCTACTAAGCAAGGAATCCACAACGACTACGGTCATATACAATCATCTCGTGAGTGTAACTTTGCTAGTTGGATTATCAGATAGATCATACAATTATTTTTTTTGGAAACGCACGAGGACAAAGAACTCGAATGAAGCAAGAGCATTGATGGATGTATACAAGAAGGGATCACACGCGCTAACAGGATTTCGCCCAAAGAAGAAACGCAGGCTGATGGATGGAAATGAGAATCAGAAGCAAATGTTAATGGTCAAATGTTTGATCCAAAATTTGGCACTTTTACAACATCTTAATACTATCTTGTAGCGCACTTCAAGAGCTACAAGACCTATATTACAGAATAATTTTTGAAAATATGGTTGTTGAGATATGGCCTTTTGAAAAAAACAATTTCTTGAAAAATGACCAAAATCTAAGTTTTTCCAATTTTTTCGGATTTTGGTAATTTTTTCAAGAAATTGTTTCAAGGCCATATCTCAACAGCCATATTTTAAATTATTCTAAAGCTATTGAAGTGCGCTAGATAGTTGTTAAGTGCCAAATTCTGGATCAAACTTTTGACCAGTTAAAGCGATGAATGTACACCCTAAAGTGCCCATTGGTGAACCTCATTTCTTTTGAGCACTCATACCCTCTTTTTTATCATTAATAAACAAATGATGGATCATTAGAAAGGCCAAGAAAAGGGCTATTAAACAGTGCATGACGTATTAAAAATGTTCATAACAGGTTAAATAAAAACCATTTAAAAAAAAACGACATTACTTATGGTTCGGCCCAATAAGTTTTTCCCATTAAAGAGTACTCGAATATATCTCTTCAACACCTAAAAAGTGAGTAAGACATCTTTAAGCCTCGGCTGACGTACACTAGCCTACTTGAGCCTAAGCCTAAAGACATGGGTGAAAAAGAGATTTTGAAAAAAAATGAGGGGGGGGGAGGCAGCATTTCTTAACAACCATTGACTAACATGTTTGCTGCATTTAATTTTACATTTTGAAATATTCTCTTATAAATTGCACTTGTTTTGTACCCAAATTAAAATATTAACAAACAATTTTCCAATTCAAACTAAAAATAAATAAATAATAAATGAAATTTTACACATTTAACAAAAATAAATAATAAATCGTTTTTCGAAACGGTAATACTGTTTATCTGATACAATCTACGCTCCTAATAAAGACACCCAATGAATCGACAAAAAGCTGACCTTATTGGTAGCTGTCCTTAATCAGAGCGTCCTTATTGGGAGCGTCGACTGTAAGTAAAATCAGATGAGTAACATGAGTTTACAAGAATTTTGATCTTGACCAAACGTAGACTTAAATCGTCTGTATTATTCTTCACTGAAAAAAATTCAAGTGTGTTTGTGTAAAGAATAAAAAAGTTTCATTCCAGCCAAAAGTATACTTAAATTGCGCCGAAAGTCATTTACAGTTTATTGTTAGGTGCTTATTATTTTAAGTACCGAAAAATTAATTATTAGCTTGAAAAGGGTAGTTTTATCAACAAGAAAGACTAGAAAATTTTTATGATAATATTTAAATTGCTATGTCTGGGCTTTATTAAGTAAAAATCTAACAAAACATAAAGTAAATTTCAATTGCATATTTTATTGCATTTTTCACAATATCTAAATACAGTCAAACCTCGATATAGTGATCACCCAAGGACCCCTCACAGGTGATCATAAAGAGGTGATCACTATATAGAATGATGCTTATATAGAGGTTAAGCTCATCTAAAAATCATTGGCCGATCACTATAGAGAAGTTTCGGTACTTATACGGTTCACCACACCCCCTTCCCCATATTGGAATTTTTTCAAAAACAGGTTTTAACCATTTCTAAGCAATTCTTACACGCTAATGGTTAAAACCTGTTTTTGAAAAAATTCCGATATGAGGTGGGGGGGTGGTGGTGGTGCGTATAAGTACCGAAGTTTCCATCAGAAACTATATTTTAATCAAGCAATCAAAACAATAGCGTTGTGTTAGTCCGCTTTGGTTTTTGTCATTTTGCCTTGGTCCTCTTCATGGTTTTGGTCATTTTCGACTTGGTCATCTCTGTTGAACCTAAAAATATTGAGTTTGAACATAATTTTGTTGACTGGGGTCTATCGCATAAATTAACTTTAGTAAGCATGCTTTTCATGCATCCAGAGCAGTGATTGGAAAAGCCAAGGCTAAAGCCAAAGCCAAAACCTAAGTAAAAATGGAAAGCCAAATTTTGGCCGGCGAAAAAATGGCTTTGTGTTTTTGGCCTTCGCTTTGGTTTTGGCTTTGTAAAGCAAATACAGCCGGCACTTTGGCTTTGGCCAGCATTTTGATTACTTTTGCTGTCCTATTATGGCTTTTGTCATTTAGTATACTTGATCCTGGCTTATTACTGAATGAATGCCTTTTTCTGTTCCTTTTGTTACTGTACATGCTGTTATCTCAATTTTTCGTTTTTTACTGATCGAAATGAATGAATCGTCAGCTACATCTGAGGCTTCTCAGCAATCTCCAAACAGCAATCGTAAAGATCCAATATGGAAGAAGTTCACTGAAACGAAAAAAAGCGGAAAGAGACGTGCCGATTTGATAAGAATGCGCCCATCAATTACTTGTAATGTTTGGGTTGATGCCTCAAATAAGAACTCCTATCTTGGTTCCTATCACATGCCTTGGAATATTTGAAAACCCTGTTTTTCGTGCTAGAAAATGAGCAGGTTTTTTTCGAATCTTGAATTCTCATAAATACTTTTCATATAGAGTGGATTTGATGGTGGCGAATTTTCGAAATACCTGCAGAAAGCTCTCAGAGACCGATTTTTAACCATACCTCAAAATCATTTGAGGGAATTCAATCCGATCTTCACAATAACTACTGCCTTAGATCCCAAAAAACGCATCCTGCTCGAATGACGAAGAGCTCATTCTCTATTATACTTTTCCAGTTCCTGAATTTTCTTTCGGAGTGCTCCATCATTCATCAGCAGTTCGCAGACGCCGGCACAGTCGATGTCGAGTTGACCCGAACTTGGAGAAGAGCCCTGACCGTTTCCACCTTAAGGAGATTCCTCGCGTCTGTCCACTGCGCCTTGCACAAAGAAGACTCGCTCAACGAACGCGTTGGCCAGTTGGATGGAAAGGATAGTGCTGACGAGTCAGTAAAGGCGTGAAGCGAGTCGTTGTCTAAAGAAAAAGTTACGAAATCCATCTCGAAATTCTCGCTTACCTTGAACATCTTCTGCCACTTCGCTTCTGCTGAATCCACGTCGAAGGGATTTGGCGCAGCATTCTGTTGGCTTTGAAGAAGCAAAAGAAAACCTGAAGTTGAAGCAGCGGTTTCTCGAAGACGGCCAGAGCACTTTGAAGAAACTGTAGAATTGGCAACGACTCCTCCGAGGCAAAGAACTTCTCCAAGAACAGCGGCACTTTGTTTCCGAATAGAAAGAGCACTCAGCGGATCCCACAGCTTCAGTATCTTGTTGATCACCTTGCTCAGAGTCAGCCATCTTGTCGGACCATGCGTTCGAATCGTTTCATAGTTAGTCTGGAAAAGCAAATGAAAGTTTCATTATAAAACTTTTGAATAAAGGTACAAACCTCCAAGGAGTCACAGATGTCCTTGAATTGATCGTGCCGACTTGTCGAACCCTTGAAGTAACTTGCCAGCTTGAAAGCGACTAT
>JAMRYI010000492.1:0-123463 GCA_029231635.1 Ditylenchus weischeri
GTTTGGGAGAAGTGGGAGAAGGTTTTAAGCAGGCTATGAAAATTTTAGATGGTGGTAGAATTTCTAGTGCTGCTCTAAGTTTGGGTATTGCAAGAGGAGCTTACAAAGCAGCTTTAAAATACGCTAAAGAAAGACATCAGTTTGGGAAATCTATCTCATCTTTCCAGGCAATTAATTTTATGCTTGCGGATATGGCAACAGAAATTGATGCTGCAGAACTTTTGATTCAAAGGGCTTCAACTTTGAAGAATGCGAAGCAGAAAATGACTAAAGAAGGCGCAATGGCAAAATTGTATGCTTCTGAAGCTTGTGTAAGAATCGCGAATAACGCCGTACAGATTTTCGGAGGTTACGGTTATACAAAAGACTTCCCTGCTGAAAAATACTACAGAGATTCAAAACTTTGTACAATAGGTGAAGGAACTTCAGAAATCCAGAGACTGGTAATTGGAAGAGATATTACTCAATAAATTATTTTAAAAAAACATAAAAAAAGATGATTAAACAGACATTATTAGGCGAATTTCTGCATGAAGCAGAAAACACCAGAAAACTTTTAAAAGCAATTCCTGACAGTGCTTTAGATTTCAAACCTTCTGAAGTAAACTGGACGACAGCTCAGTTGGCTTCTCATATTTCCGAAGTCTATAATTGGTTTGAATACACTTTCAATCAGGATGTTTTCGATATGGGAACATACCAATATGATAAAGGTGATATTTCTAAAGCAGAAAACATTGTAGCTAAATTTGAGGAAAATGTTTCTAAAGCTCAACACGCAATAGAAACCTCAGACGAAAGCACTTATTTTAATGAATGGAGAATGGAGACCAATGGAAATTCAATCTTCCCTCCTATGTCAAAAGTTCAGGTAATTCGTTCTTTTCTCTATAATCATCTGTATCATCACAGAGGGGAGTTGGTTGTTTATTTGAGATCTACAGGAAATAAAGTTCCGGGATTGTATTGACCTACAGCCGACAATAAGTTTTAAATAAAAATTGATCCTCAACAGATAAATTAGCACTCGCAAATTGTGAGTGCTAATTTTATTATATAGAAATAATTACGGTATATTTAATGCATTGCATAATTATTTAAATTCAATATCGAAAATTTTCTTAAAAAATTTTGTTTTTCGTAATATTATTTTTATTAGCTGTGATATTCCATAATCAAATTATTAAAATTTTATGAAAAAACAACTATTACTCGTTGGAATGCTGATTTCTGGCATTTCATTCGCTCAAACAGACAGACTTTGGTCTGAAACTCCAATAAAATCAAATTCAGAAATTTTAGAAAACAAAACAAATATTCTTAATCCCAAAATATATCAGCTTGATATCAACGGATTAAAGAATACTCTTGCCAAAGCTCCAAAAAGATTGGCACTCGGAGAAAAATCTGAGGTTATTATTTCGTTCCCGAATTCTGAAGGGAAAATGGAGAATTTTAAAATTAGAGAAAACTCCAACTTTGATCCTCAGTTAGCTGCAAAATATCCGGATATTAAATCTTATGTAGGAGAAGGTCTTACAGATTCAAATTCTACTGTTTATTTCAGTATCTCACCTTTAGGATTATCTTCAATGGAAATTTATGGGGATAAATCTGCAGTTTTTATTGAGCCTTACACAAAAGATCTTTCTTCTTATGTTGTTTACAAAAAGTCTGATAAAAAAGATGATCTCAATAAATTTGAATGTACAGTAATAGACGTTGCACAAAAAGGTATTTCAAATATAAGTAATCTTGCAGCAAGACCCAATGCAGATGATGCTAAACTAAGAACTTTTCGTCTTGCACTTTCTACAACAGGCGAATACACTGCATATTTCGGAGGTACAAAAGCACTGGCTTTAGCTGCGGTTAATAATACAATGACTCGTGTAAACGGTGTTTTTGAAAAAGATTTTGCAGCAAGAATGGTTTTAATTGCAAATAACGATGCTGTAATTTATACCAGTGCATCTACAGATCCTTATTCTGCGGCGGCTCAAATGAGCAGTTGGAATTCTCAGCTTCAATCAACACTTACTTCAGTTATCGGCGAAGCAAACTATGATGTAGGTCATTTATTCGGAGCTTCTGGAGGTGGTGGAAATGCAGGTTGTATCGGCTGTGTTTGCGTAAATGGTTCTAAAGGTAGTGGCTATACATCTCCATCAGACGGAATTCCGTCAGGTGATAATTTCGACATCGATTATGTTGCACATGAATTGGGGCATCAATTCGGAGGGAATCATACATTTTCACATGCTAATGAAGGAACCGGTGTAAATATGGAGCCGGGTTCAGGTTCTACCATAATGGGATATGCAGGAATCACAAGTCAGGATATTCAGCCGCATTCAGATTCTTTCTTCCATGCAATCAGCATTCAGCAAATTACCAATAATATTAAGGCTAAAACCTGTCCAACAAGTACCTTAACAGGAAACTCAATTCCCACAGCAAATGCAGGATTAGATTATACAATTCCTAAAAGCACGCCTTTTATGCTTACAGGAACAGGAGCTGATGCCGACGGAGATTCTTTAACCTATATCTGGGAACAGATTGATAATGCTTCTTCTTCACAAACGGGAACAAGTTCTGCAGCAAGTGCAACAAAAGCAACAGGACCTACATTCAGATCTTGGACCCCAACTACAAGTCCTGTAAGATATTTTCCAAGAATGGCATCTGTTTTAGCAGGAGCTACAACTACAGCAGGATCAGAAATTACTGTAGAAGCGCTTTCATCTGTGGCAAGAAATTTAAATTTCAGATTTACGGTTCGTGATAACAGAGCAGGAGGATCAGGAAATAACTCTGATGATGCAATAGTTACCGTAAATGCAACAGCAGGACCTTTTATTATAACTTCTCAAGGCACTGCTACAACTTATGCAGGTGGAAGTTCTCAAAATGTTACATGGAATGTTGCAGGAACTACAGCAAATGGTGTAAATGCAGCAAACGTAGATATTCTTTGGTCGACAGACAGTGGAAATACATGGACAACGTTATTGGCAGGTACTCCAAACGACGGTTCTCAGGCAGTATCGATTCCAAATGTTACTACCACTACAGGTAGAATTATGGTAAAGGGAAGCAATCATATTTTCTTTGATGTAAATAATGCCAATATCTCTGTAAATGCGGGATCCGGAAGCATAGATACAGTAGCTCCTACAGCTCCTACTCTTTCGGCTTCAGGCACAACTTCTACAAGCACAAATCTTTCCTGGAGCGGTGCAACAGATGCAGTAGGCGTCACAGGTTATGATGTTTATCAGGGAGCTTCATTGGTTGGTTCTACAGCTTCTACAACATATACTGTTACAAGTTTATCACCTTCTACAACATACAGTTTTACTGTTAAAGCTAAAGATACAGCAGGAAACATTTCTACAGCAAGCAATACGGCAACTGTAACTACTCTTGCAGGAAGTACCGTTACTTATTGTACTGCAACAGCGACAAATACTGCCGATGAAAGAATTGGAAATGTAAAATTCGGAACCATCAACAATACTTCAACAGGAACTGCTGGTTACGAAAACTTTACATCTGTTTCTACCAACGTTACGGTGGGAACTACGAACACAATTTCTATAACACCTGTTTGGACATCAACCAAATACAATGAAGCGTATGCAGTTTACATTGATTATAATAAAGACGGTGATTTCGCAGACAGTGGCGAATTGGTTTGGACGAAAGCAGGTTCTCAAACAACTCCTGTTACAGGATCAATTACAATTCCGGCTACAGCTACTTTGGGATCAACAAGAATGAGAGTAATGATGCAGTATAGCTCTATTCCTTCATCTTCTTGTGGTTCTTATACTTACGGACAGGTTGAAGATTATACTTTAAATATTATTTCATCAGGAAGAGGAGATGATTTTGAAGTCAAAAATCTAATGACAGATATTAAATTATATCCAAACCCTGTAAGAGATATATTAAATATTTCAAATACGACTGCAGAAGATTACAAAATCTTCGATATGGGTGGAAAACTAATTAACTCAGGAAAAATTGAAAGAGGCGCAGTGAATGTAAACCAGCTTACAGCAGGAGCATACACGATCCAGATTGGAGAAACTTCAAAAAGATTTATCAAAAAGTAACCATTGAAAAAAATTAAACTTTGAAAAGAGGCTGCCTGAAAATGGCAGTCTTTTTTTATGTGCAACAGTAATTTATAATTTTGCATCTAACATCTAACATCTAACATCTAACATCTAACTTTTACAATAATTTTTCAATCACTATCTTTGTCCTTAAATTTAAATATATTCATGGATAAAATTGACAGCCTGAACCAAGTAGCAGAGTTCCACACCACCTTCAAAGCTCCTATTTTAGAATCTCCACAAATTCCTTCTCCTGAGAGATGCAATCTTAGAGTAGAACTTTTGCAAGAAGAATTAAACGAACTGAAACAGGCAATTGAAGATAAAAATTTAGTAGAAATTGCTGATGCATTGTGTGATTTGCAATATGTATTGAGCGGTGCTGTTTTAGAGTTTGGTTTAGGAGATAAATTTGTAGAATTATTTAACGAAGTTCAGAGATCAAATATGTCTAAAGCTTGCGATAATGAAGAGCAGGCAAAAGAAACAGTAGAATTTTACAAAGAAAAAGAAGTAGAATCTTTCTATGAAAAATCCGGGGAAAAATTCAATGTTTACAGAGAGGCAGATCACAAAGTGTTGAAAAACAAATACTATTCTCCTGCAGATTTAAAAACAATTATAGAAAACTAGAATGAAATCGCAGTGATTTGCATATCTAAATATCAATAAAGAATCGCGATTGCATATAATTAAACAAATAGAAATACATATGAAAAAAAATATTACGAAAATACTTATTGCTTCAATTTTAGCAGTAGCAACTCAGAATTTTAACGCTCAGAAAGTCGTTGTAAATCGTGAGGTTGAGACCACCAATGATGGCAAAATGCTTTTAGGAAATCAATTGAAAGATCAGTTTCTGAAAGAGCCTTATTCAGAATGGTACAGCAAAGAGTTTAATGAATATGCTTTAGACCAAAAAGCAGTTGGAGAATTAAAGAAAAACAAAATCAATTCTTATAATCTTATTGTTTTCATGGGAACTTGGTGTGAAGACAGCCACAGAGATTTCCCAAGACTGATGAAGATTTTGGAAGAAGTAAAATTCCCTGACAGCAGATTGACCATTATTGCTGTAAACCGTAAAAAAGAATCTCCGGCAGGTGATGAATCGAAATACAACGTTCAAAAAGTTCCTACCATTATCGTAGAAAAATTTGGCAGGGAAATTGGAAGAATTATCGAAATGCCGACGACAGGATATATAGAAAGAGATCTTGTTGAGATTTTAAAAAAAGATGACAAGTCGGTAATCAAAGAAATATTTAAAAAAGAAAATTGAAAAATTTAAAACTTGCCATTCCGTTTGTTGCCGGTATTGTATTGATGCTGATTCTGTTTTTCAGTTTCAGATCGTGTTTCAGTATCAGTGAAAAAACCGAAAAATCAGATTATTATCTCCTTACAAACCAAATTTCTAAGATGAACAAAATGGTTGTTATGGAGCAGGATATTTCTTCTATGCAGAAAACCAAAATGGGATATGAGTTTTTTGGAAGAGAGATGACGAGCAACAGCATTATCACTTACACCAAAACAAATGCACAGGTTTCTTACGATCTCAATAAGATGAAAATGGAAGTAGATTCTGTCAACAAAAAATTGATAATTACAGAATTGCCAAATCCCGATGTCAGAATCACGCCAAGTGTAGAAATACAGTCCATGGACGATTCTTTTTTAAACAGAATATCCGAGAAAGACATTAAAAATGTTCAGCAGAAAGCTAAGCAGACTGCTATAAAATCCATCGATCAGAATAAACTCAAGAATGAAGGGAAAAAGCAGTTAATGGAAAATCTTAATAATATTTTCGTTTTGGCAAAGGCTTTGAATTACACCATAGAAGATGAAACCGGACAACTCGGTATTCTTAAACTCTAAAACAGTAAAACTATGGATTCTAAAGACGAAAACAAAAAAGAGTCTGCAAACTCTGCAGAAACTAAAAAGCAAAATGAAGATTTTCGTGATATTCCCGCATCCTCAGAAAAGCAAAATCCTTCAGATGTCGACAAAGAGGATGTAAAAAAATCTTCAGAAAACAAATCCGGAAAAACAGATAATACTAAGTGAAAGCTTAGTATTTTTTATCCCCGTAATCAGATATTATTTATTTGGGCAGCTTTTTCCTCCTTCCACTCCCGTTTTTTTGTTCCACTGCGCTTCACAAAAAGAGCTCCGTTCAAGTCGGGCTGCAGAGTGCTCAAAATATCAACCGTAGTTTTAGGTTTCAACAATCTGAAAAAATCAACTTTCGGAAAGTGCTACTTACTTTTAAAACATTCATTAACGTCAAAAATCAAAATAAATTGTATTTTTTGTGAATTATGATGCTACGATTTCTTAAAGAAGTAAAAAATGCGTATTTTTGCAACTTAAAATTTCTTAGTAAACAATGATAAAAATTACACTTCCGGACAATAGCGTCAGAGAATTTGAAGGAGAAGTTACTCCTTTGGATGTGGCAAAATCGATAAGCGAGGGATTGGCTAGAAATACCATTTCCGCAGTAGTAAACGGCACACAAGTCGAGGTTACCACGCCTATCACCACAGATTCTACCGTACAGCTTTTGACCTGGAATGATGATCTTGGTAAGAAAGCCTTCTGGCATTCTTCTGCTCACCTTTTGGCGCAGGCAATCCTCGAATTTTATCCGAATGCTCAATTAACAATCGGTCCTGCCATAGAAAGCGGATTTTACTATGATGTAGATTTCGGTGACGAAGTCTTATCTGAAAAAGATTTTGAGAAAATTGAAAAGAAAGTTTTAGAAAATGCTAAAAAAGCGTCAACATTCTCATTATACCCTGTTTCTAAAGAAGAAGCACTAAAAACGTATGCAGACAATCCTTACAAAGTAGAATTGATTTCAAATCTTAATGACGGTGAAATCACTTTTGTAACGCATGATAACTTTACAGATCTTTGTCGTGGTGGTCACATCCCGAACACAGGAATTGTGAAAGCTGTAAAAATTTTGAATGCTGCAGGTGCTTATTGGAGAGGGAACGAGAAAAACCCTCAATTAACAAGAGTTTACGGTATTTCTTTCCCGAAACAAAAAAGAACTGACTGAATATCTTGAGTTATTAGAAGAAGCAAAAAGAAGAGATCACAGGAAATTAGGTAAAGAATTAGGGATTTTTGCTTTCTCGGAAAAAGTAGGAGCAGGTTTACCGCTTTGGTTGCCAAAAGGAACTGCTTTAAGAAAAAAATTGGAAAACTTCCTTTCTGTTGCTCAGAAAAAAGGAGGTTACGAGTTTGTAATGTCTCCACATATTGGTTCAAAAGAATTGTATGTGACTTCTGGTCACTGGGATAAATATGGTGAAGACAGCTTTCAGCCGATAAAAACTCCCAAACGAAGGAGAAGAATTTTTATTAAAACCAATGAACTGTCCGCATCACTGTGAGATTTACAAAACTTCGCAATGGAGCTACAGAGATTTGCCGAAAAGATACGCAGAATTTGGTACTGTTTACAGATATGAGCAAAGTGGAGAACTTCACGGCTTGACAAGAGTTCGCGGATTTACTCAGGATGATGCTCACCTTTTCTGTACTCCGGATCAGCTTTTGGAAGAATTTGAAAAGGTAATCGATTTAACGCTTTATGTATTCCAGTCTTTAGGATTTGAAGATTTTGTAACACAGGTTTCATTAAGAGATCCTGAAAACAAGCAGAAATATATCGGTTCTGATGAGAATTGGGAGAAAGCAGAAAGTGCAATCATTAAAGCTGCCGAGAAAAAAGGTTTAAAAACAGTAATCGAATATGGTGAAGCTGCATTTTACGGTCCTAAATTAGACTTCATGGTGAAAGATGCTTTAGGAAGAAAATGGCAGTTAGGAACTATTCAGGTAGATTACAATTTACCAGAAAGATTTGATCTTACTTACATCGGAAGCGACAATGAAAAGCACAGACCGGTTATGATTCACCGCGCTCCGTTTGGTTCTATGGAACGTTTCATTGCGATATTATTAGAAAATACTGCGGGAGATTTCCCATTATGGTTAAGCCCGGATCAGTTCACGATATTGCCGATTAGTGAAAAATATGTAGATTATGCTAAAAAAGTTTCAGAATTTTTAGAAAATCACGATATTAGCGGTTTAATAGATGATCGAAATGAAAAGACGGGTAAAAAAATCCGTGATGCAGAATTGAAAAAGATTCCATTTATGCTTGTAGTAGGAGAAAATGAGGAAAGAGATGGCACAATTTCTGTACGTAGACGTGGAGAAGGAGATCTTGGAGTAATGAATATGGACGACTTTGTAGCATACTTCAAGAAAGAAGCAAAAGTATAAGACAATTACGAGATTTATTATTTTATAAATTAGATATTCATTAAATGTAAATTTTGTAATTATTAAAAATTAGTTATTAACCAATAAAATTATAAAGCGATAGCACAAAGATTTAACAACAGAGGCCCACAGAGACGTCCACCACAGGAGGACTTACACATGATAAACGATAAGATCCGTGTACGGGAACTTCGTTTAGTGGGCGATAACGTAGAACCGGGAATTTTCCCGATTGACAAAGCGAGACAAATTGCCAAAGAGCAGGAATTAGATTTGGTCGTGATTTCAGACAAGGCTGAACCTTTCATTGCGAGAATATTAGACTATAAAAAAGTTTTTATACGAGCAGAAGAAAAAGCAGAAAGAACTAAAAGCAAAGCAGATCAAAGTGGTTGTAAAAGAGATCCGTTTCGGACCTCAGACTGACGAACACGATTATGATTTTAAGAAAAAGCATGCAGAAAAGTTCTTAGAAGAAGGTTCAAAATTGAAGACCTACGTATTTTTTAAAGGACGTTCGATTATCTTTAAAGATCAGGGAGAAATTTTACTTCTGAAACTTGCTCAGGAACTGGAGCACGTTGGTAAAGTAGATCAGCTTCCGAAATTGGAAGGAAAGAGAATGATTATGATGATGAGTCCTAAAAAACCAGCAAAATAATTTCAGAAGATTCCTTTTTTTTGGAATTGAAACAAATATAACCTCAAAGCAATTTGAGGTTTTTTGTGTTCAATAATTGTTACAAAAAGTTTATTTTACCCTATGTTAAGATTGCGGGAAATTTTATATTGTAGATTTGTTTTAATAATAAGTCAATGAAAGCTTATTAAAATTAATAACAAATAATCGAATCAAAATGAGTACACTAAAATTACAAGACGGAACAGAAATTTTTTATAAAGACTGGGGAAAAGGTCAACCAATTTTCTTTCATCATGGATGGCCATTGTCCAGTGATGATTGGGATGCGCAGATGTTTTTTTTCTTAGAACAGGGTTACAGAGTTATTGCTCATGACAGAAGAGGTCACGGCAGATCAGAACAAACTCCTTACGGACACGATATGGATACGTATGCTTCTGATGTAGATGAGATTGTTACTGCTCTGGATTTGAAAGATGTAATTCATGTAGGACATTCTACAGGCGGTGGCGAAGTAATACGCTACGTAGCGAAACACGGAAAAGGAAGAGTGGCCAAAGCTGTTTTAATAAGCGCTGTTACTCCGATAATGGTTAAGAACGACAATAATCCCGATGGTGTTCCGATGTCTGTTTTTGATGACATAAGAAACAACACTGCAAATCACAGACAACAGTTTTACATTGATCTTACATTCCCATTCTACGGTTACAATAGAGAAGGTGCAAAAGTTTCTGAAGGTATCCAGAGAAACTGGTGGAGACAGGGAATGAACGGTTCTATAAAAGCGCATTATGATTGTATCAAGGCTTTTTCTGAGACAGATTTTACCGAAGATCTGAAAAGTACTGATGTTCCTGTATTGGTATTGCATGGTGAAGATGATCAGATTGTTCCTTTTTGAAACAACAGGAAAAATTGCTACCACTTTATTAAAAAACGGAAAATTAATTTCATATCCTGGCTTTCCTCATGGAATGCCTACAACTGAAGCTGAGACAATTAATAAAGATTTATTGGAATTCTTTAAATCGTAAATCAGCATAAATAATAAAGAACTACAGACAATCAAGTCTGTAGTTTTTTAATGTAATAATCTCACTTTTTTTTTGTAATTTTGCAAACTATTATTCTTAAAGAGATTTGGGGATAACCAATACAGATATTGATAACAAAAACATAAAAAAGCAAACAATGCCAAAATTAAAAACGAAATCAGGTGCTAAGAAGCGTTTTAAACTTACCGGAACTGGTAAGATTAAAAGAAAAAATGCTTTCAAAAGCCACATCTTAACTAAAAAAGAAACTAAGCAGAAGAGAGAAATCTTACTACTACTTCTTATGTTGCGAAAGTGGACGAGAAAGGCGTTAAACGTCAATTAGCAATTAAGTAGTTTTTATAAATCATCTTTCGGTTTATAAGAATAACAATTCAACATTTTAACCCTGAAACGGTGCAGATAAGTGTAATGAAACAGTTTACCGCCCTTTTCAAAAAAACAATTTAAATTATGCCAAGATCAGTAAATGCCGTAGCTTCTAGAGCTCGCAGAAAAAAATTAATGAAACAAGCTAAAGGTTTTTTCGGTAGAAGAAAGAACGTTTGGACTGTTGCTAAAAACGCGGTACAAAAAGCAATGCAATATGCTTACCGTGGAAGAAAAGAGAAAAAGAGAAACTTCAGATCACTTTGGATCATGCGTATTAACGCAGGAGCTAGAGAGCACGGAATGTCTTACTCTCAGTTTATGGGAGCTCTTAAAAAAGAACAACATTGAATTAAACAGAAAAGTTTTAGCTGATTTAGCGATGAACTATCCTGAAGCGTTCAAAGCAGTTGTAGATCAAGTAAAATAATGTAAAATTTTTTGTTATCAATATAAAATCCTGAGTTTTTTGCTTAGGATTTTTTTATTTTTTCTACATTTGTTTAAAATTATTTCAATACATAAATTAAGATTTAAAAGTGAAAAAAAATAACTACCTTCCTTCTGTTATCAGTTACAGCGTATGCTTTACAGGCGCAGAGTTTTATTCAGGCTTACCAATCAAGAGTCGATCAAATCACGCAGACTAACATCACAGCAAATTTGCAGGATTTTTCAAATTTAGGTATAAAAACTACAGGATCTGCTGCAAATACAAATACACTAAATTGGCTTAAAGCAAAATACCAATCATACGGTTACACAGCAAGCCAGATTACAGAAGATACTTTTACATCTGGAAGCACAACTTCAAAGAATCTGATCATCACCAAAACAGGTACGGTTTATCCTAATATTTATGTGATTATTTGCGGGCATTATGATACTATTGTAGGACCCGGTGTAAGTGATAACGGAAGCGGAACTGCTATTCTTCTGGAAGCGGCAAGAATTTTAAAAGATGTTCCTACAGAATATTCTATAAAATTTATTCACTTTTCTGGTGAAGAACAAGGTTTGAAAGGAAGTACACATTATGTGAATAATGTGGTTTTTCAGAATAACATACGACAACTAAATTTAAAAGTTGTTTTTAATATTGATCAGGTTGGAGGACAGTTGGGAAATACTAACAATGCTATAAAATGCGAAAGTGATCAAAGCGGACAAACTGCAAATGATGCTCCATCTTTAGCGTTTACACAGCAGCTTGCCACTTGTACCACATTGTACTCTCCTCTTCAATCTGTAATGTCGAATGCATACGCTTCAGATTATATGCCATTTGAAAGTAAAGGAGATATCATTACAGGATTTTATGAAGATGTAAGGAGCAATAATGAGCACACGGTGAATGATACCTTTGCCAATGTAGATCCTGTTTATGTTTTTAATGTGGGAAAAGCAGCACTTGGAGCATTGCAGCATTTTATAGTTGCTTCCACCAGTTTATTAGGCGTATCTGAAACGAAAAATAATAACTTGGAATCGGTTAAAATTTATCCTAATCCTGCAAAAAAATAATGTAACATTAGAATTGCCCAATCACATAAAAGATTTTAAGGTAGAAATCTCTGATATGAGTGGGAAATTAGTTATAGAAAAAGAAAATGAAAAGGAAATCAATACTTCAGATCTACAAAACGGCGTATATGTCTGCTTGATAAAGGCAAACGACGAAAACGTAACGAGAAAAATCATAATTAAAAAAATAATTGCTGATAATAAAAATAACAATTTCAAACACGAAAATGATTACAATTTAAAATTCAAATAATGAAAAAAATCTTAAGTCTTTTTGTTTTATCTCTTGGATTACAGAATTTTAATTCTCAAAGCTTTATTCAGGCTTACCAAAATAGGGCAAATCAAGTTTCACAAACAAACATTACAACAAACTTACAGGAGTTTTCTAACTTCGGTATCAAAACTACAGGTTCTGCAAACAACGCAAATGCTCTGAATTGGATTAAGAATAAATATCTTTCTTACGGTTATTCTGCAAGTCAGATTGTTGAAGATCCATTTTCATATATCTCAGGAAGTGGTACGGTGAGTTCTAAAAATTTAGTAATCACAAAAACAGGAACGGTTTATCCGAATAAATTTGTCATTATTTGTGGACATTTTGATAGTATCAACGGACCGGGAGTAAATGATAACGGAAGCGGAACTTCAATTATTCTAGAAGCCGCAAGAATTCTGAAAGATATTCCGACAGAATATTCAATTAAATTTATTCACTTTTCGGGAGAAGAACAAGGATTAAGGGGAAGTTCCCATTATGCAAGTACAGTTGCTTATCAGGGAACAAATCGTGTTTTAGATATCAAACTAGTCTTTAATCTTGATCAGGTTGGCGGAAAAGCCGGGAACAATAACAACACCATATATTGTGACCAAGATATGGGAGGAAATCCTAATAACACAGCGGCTTCTGTTTCTGCAACACAAGAATTGGTTACTCTCACCGGTCTTTATTCACCTCTTTTAACGGATATTGATGCAGCAGAAGACACAGATTATGTGCCTTTTGAAGCGAAAGGTGAAGTGATAACAGGTTATTTCGAGAAAATAAGAAGCAATTATCCTCACACGTCAAATGATACATTTGCCAATACAGATCCTGTATACATTTATAATGTTGGGAAAGCTTCTGTAGGAGCACTTCAGCATTTTGCAGTTGCTACAACATCTCTTTTAAGCACAGAAGAAAATACTGCAAACCAATGGGAAAAGGCAACGATTTATCCTAATCCTGCTAAAGATTTTCTGAATATACAACTGCCTAAAAATCCAAAAACCTTTTCGTTCGAACTGGTAGATTTGCTTGGCCATTCTTTATTAAAAGAAGAAAATCAAACGAAAATAAATGTCTCTGGGATTAATAAAGGTGTTTATTTAGGAAAAATTATAACCGATAAGCATACAGTTGTAAGAAAAGTTTTGATTGAATAAGATTTTAAAACCTGCATTTCGCAGGTTTTTTTATTTGTTACGGTCTAAAAGAATTTCTTCAATATCATTAAGCGAAAAGTTTTTAGCTTTTAGCAAAATCAAAAAGTGATACAGAAGATCTGCAGCTTCATTTTTAAATAAGTCTGCATCATTATCTTTCGCTTCAATCACCAGTTCTACAGCCTCCTCTCCCACTTTCTGAGCCACTTTATTAATTCCTCTTTGGTATAGCGAATAAGTATAAGAGTCCGTAATTTTATCGTCAATACGCTGTCCTATTTTATCTTCCAGTTCATATAAAAAACCTTTTGCTTCCTTGTCTCCGAAGCAGCTGAAACTTCCGGTGTGACAGACAATGTTTTTAGGGATTACTTTGATCAGAATCGTATCCTGATCACAATCTATGCTGATATTTTTTTACTGTCAGAAAGTTTCCGGATTCTTCTCCTTTTGTCCAGAGTCTGTTTTTTGAACGGCTGAAAAAAGTAACGATATTTTCGTTTTTGGTCTTTTCAAATGCTTCTTTGTTCATATAACCCAACATTAAAACCTGCAACGTTCTGTCGTCCTGAATAATAACGGGTACTAAACCATTAGTTTTATCAAAATCTACGATCATCTTACTGTAATTTTATTAAATTTTAAATCTTCTTTTAAATTGCTAATGTTGATTTCCCCAAAATGAAAAACACTTGCTGCTAAAGCTCCTGTTGCTTTAGTTTTACTAAAGACAGTTTCAAAATCTTCGGTACTTCCTGCTCCTCCCGAAGCAATTACCGGAATATTGATGTGATCTGAAACTAATTTTGTAATTCTTATATCAAAACCATTTTTTGGTTCCGTCACCATCCATAGATGTTAAAAGTATTTCTCCTGCTCCCAGTTTTTCTGCTTCTTTCGCCCAGTCTAATGTTTTCAAAGACGTGATTTCTCTTCCGCCCTTTACAAAAACCCAATCGTCACCGTTTACCAATTTTGTATCAATGGCAACTACAATACATTGACTTCCAAATTGTTTTGCCAATTCTGAAATTAATTGTGGATTTTTCACTGCTGAAGAATTGATACTGATTTTATCTGCTCCCGCTTCCAATAATTTTCGCACATCTTCAACAGAAGAAATTCCGCCACCTACGGTAAAAGGAATACTGAGTTCTTTGGCGATATTTTTCACCAGTTCTACAAACGTTTTCCGTTCTTCAATTGTTGCTGTAATATCCAGAAAAACAAGTTCATCTGCTCCTTCATTTTCGTATTTCTTGGCTAATTCAATAGGATCTCCGGCATTTCTCAAACCTTCAAAATTAATTCCTTTCACAGTTGTTCCGTCTTTAATATCCAGACACGGAATAATTCTTTTTTTAAGCATTTTCAATAAAATTTTGAAGTTGATTTAATGATATTTTATTCTCATAAATTGCTTTCCCGATAATGGTTCCGGAGCAGCCAATTTCTTTCATGGTGTAAACATCTTCTATACATGAAATTCCTCCGCTTGCAACTAACTGAATTTTTGTTTTTTCTAAAATTTCCTGATACAGTTCTGTTGAAGCACCTTGCAGCATTCCGTCTTTCGAGATATCGGTGCAGATTACATTTTCAATATTTCTCATTTGATATTGTAAAATAAAGTCAATGATGTCTCTCGTACTTTCTTCCAGCCATCCCGAAGTTTTTATTTTCCGGTTTTCAAAATCGGCTCCGAGAATTATTTTTTCACTGCCATATTTTTCTATAATAGTATAGCAAAACTCAGGATCCTGAACTGCGATGCTACCAATCGTGATTTGCTTTGCTCCTGAATTAAAGGCAATTTCGATATCTTTTTCAGTTTTCAGTCCACCCCCAAAATCAATTTTTAATGAAGTTTCATTAGATATTTTTTTCAAGAACTTTTGCATTTACGATGTGTTTAGATTTTGCACCATCCAAATCTACCAAATGAAGAAACTGTATACCGAAGCTTTCAAATTCTTTGGCAACTTCTACAGGATTCTCATTATAGATTTTTTTTGTGCTATAATCACCTTTTGAAAGTCTTACACATTTTCCGTCGATAATATCGATTGCAGGAATTATTTTCATTTTAATTTTTTAAAGTTTTAAAAAGTTCCTTAATAATAAATTTCCCGTTTTACCGGATTTTTCAGGGTGAAACTGAGTTGCAAAGAAATTATCTTTTTGCAATGTCGCGCTGAATGGCAAAATATAATCACAAACGGATGTGGTAAATTGTGACAGTTCACAATAATAACTGTGAACAAAATAAAAATCATTTTCCTCTGAAATATCTGAAAATAAAGGTGATCTTGCTTCTGATACCGTATTCCAACCCATATGAGGAACAATATTTTCTGACGGAAATTTTCTCACACTAGTCTCAAAAATATTCATTCCTTTTTGTATCACCTTCTTCGTTATTTCCGCACATCAACTGCATTCCGAGACAAATTCCAAGAACGGGTTGAGTCAATTTTGGGATTAGCAAATCCAAACCTTTTTCTTTCAGCAATCTCATGGTAGAAGAGGCTTCTCCCACTCCCGGAAAAATTACTTTATCTGCTTTCTGTATCAGATCAAAATCATCTGTCACAAAAGATTCAGCATTTAATCTGTCGAGTGCATTTTGAACAGATTGTACGTTTCCGCCGTTGTATTTTATAATGGCAATCATTTTATAAACTTCCTTTTGTAGATGGTAAATTATAGTTTTGGTCGGTCTGCTTCACCGCCATTTTTATCGCTTTTGCAAAAGCCTTAAAGATCGATTCTATTTTGTGGTGTTCGTTATTTCCCTCAGATTTTATATTCAGATTTGATTTTGAAGAATCTGTGAATGATTTAAAAAAAATGAAAAAACATTTCTGCAGGTACATCACCAATTTTTTCTCTTTTAAATTCAACATCCCAAACCAGCCACGGTCTTCCGCCAAAATCTATGGCAACCTGAGAAAGGCAGTCATCCATCGGCAACAGAAAACCATATCTTTCAATTCCTTTTTTCTTACCTAAAGCCTGTAAAACAGCTTCTCCAAAAACAATTGCGGTATCTTCTATTGTATGGTGCTCATCAACCTGCAAGTCGCCGTTCACTTTTATTTTTAAATCTAAATTGCCGTGTTTTGAAATCTGTTCAAGCATGTGATCGAAAAAATGTAATCCTGTCGAAATTTCCGAATTTCCGTTTCCGTCGAGATTTATTTCTATTTCAATTTCTGTTTCATTAGTTTTTCTGTAGACCTTAGCTTTTTCTCGGAATCTGCTTTAAAAACTGATAAATTTCGCTCCAGCCTTTTGTTGTGAAATCTGCTTCTTCATTTTCCTGATCACCAATAAATATTGCTTTTGTTCCTAAATTTTTAGCCAACTGAACATCGGTAATTCTGTCACCAATCACATAAGAATTTTCAAGATCATAGTTCCCGTAAATATATTTTCCGAGCATTCCGGTTTGCGGTTTTCTTGTATTCAAATTTTCATGCTCAAAGCTTTTATCAATTAAAATATCATCGAAAAATATACCTTCATTTTCAAAAGCCTTGATCATCTTCTCCTGAGGTTTGATAAAATCTTCATAAGGAAAACTTTCAGTTCCTAAACCGTCCTGATTGGATACCATTACCAATTCGTAATCCAGTTCTTTAGCAATTTTCGCTAAATTTTGAAAAACTCCGGGATAAAATTCAAGTTTTTCCAGAGAATCAACCTGAAAATCTATCGGCGGTTCTGTAATTAATGTTCCGTCGCGGTCTATAAATAATACTTTTTTCATTTTAAATAGTTTTTAAAACATTAATTAACTGCATGTTTTCTTCTCTTGTCCCAACATTTATTCTGATACAGTTCGGAATTTGAGGAAACCTTTTACTGGTCAGAATTTCACTTTGCAATAATTTTAAAAAGACATTTTCTGCATCTTTAAATTCAATAAGGAAAAAATTAGCATCCGTAGGAAATACTTTTTGGATACATTGTATATTTTTAAATTCTTCCTTTAGCCATGATCTTTCTGAAAGAATCTGTGCTAAATTATTTTCGAATTCATCAATGTTTTTAAGGCTTTCCGATGCTAAATTTAAACTGAGAGAATTCACGTTATAAGGTGCTTTTACAGTATAAATAAGTTTTATGATTTCTTCGGAAGCATAAGCAATTCCGATTCTTGCTCCTGCCATTCCCCAGGCTTTTGAAAACGTCCGAAGAACAATAAGATTAGGATATTTCTCCAACAGTTCGATGGCAGATTTTTTATCTGAGAATTCAATATAAGCTTCATCTACCACTACAATTCCATTAAAGTTTTTGATGTAAAACTCAATATCTTTAATAGAATTTCCGGTAGGATTATTTGGTGAGCATAAAAAGAAAATTTTAGGCTGATTTTCTTCACTGATCTTTAAAAAATCTTCTTTCTGAATTTCAAAATTTTTGTCTAATTGAAGTTTTAAAACTTCATTTTCATTGATTGATGCATAAAAACCATACATCGCAAACGAAGGATTCATCATAAGAACTGAATCTTTTTTAGGCTCACAGAAAATCTTAATGATTAAATCGATCAATTCGTCACTTCCGTTTCCGACTGCAATTTTCTCTGCGGGAATGTTTTTAAGTTCAGAAATTTGTGACCTTATTTTTTTATGAGTAGAATCCGGATAACGGTTGAATTCTCTAAACGGACTTTCATTGGCATCCATCAAAACCGGAGTATTAAATTCATTAACATCTCGGAAACTGATGTAAGGATGAAGCTCTAAGATATTCTTCCGAACAAACTGTGTGATATTTATTGTTAACATCTTAATTTTTTAATCTGATTGAAACTGCATTTTTGTGAGCAAATAATCCTTCTGCTTCCGCCATAACTTCTATCGTTTTACCAAGATTCTGAAGTCCTTCTTTTGACAGATTCTGAAATGTGATTTTCTTGACAAAACTGTCTAAAGAAACACCGCTGTAATTTTTTGCAAAACCATTGGTTGGTAATGTATGATTGGTTCCGCTTGCATAATCTCCTGCACTTTCGCAAGAATAATTTCCCAGAAAAACAGACCCTGCGTTTTCAATAGCCGGAATATCCTTTTCGAAATCTGCAATGGCAAGAATCAAGTGTTCAGGAGCATATAAATTACTGAATTCGAGAGCTTCATCTAGTGATTTTACCAATATAAAGTGACTGTTGCTGAGTGACTGTTGAGCAAATTCGTTTCTAGGTAAATTCTCAAGTTGCTTTCTGGTTTCTTCTATGGTTTTCTCTAAAATATTCGAGTCAGTTGAGATAAAAATTACCTGACTGTCGCTTCCGTGCTCTGCCTGCGAGAGAAGATCTGCTGCACAAAACTCAGGAACTGCATTTTCATCAGCAATAATTAAAACTTCACTTGGTCCTGCAGGCATATCGATAGCAACACCGTAATTTTGCGCTAGTTCTTTTGCCGCAACTACAAACTGATTTCCCGGTCCGAAAATTTTGTAAACATTCGGAACACTTTCAGTACCGAAAGTCATGGCTGCAACAGCTTGAGCGCCACCTGTTTTAAATATTCTGGTAATACCGCAAAGTTTTGCCGTATAAAGTATTGCAGGATTTATTTCACCATTTTTATCAGGAGGTGTACAAAGAATAATTTCTTTACAGCCAGCCAGTTGTGCAGGAACTGCAAGCATTAAAACAGTAGAAAATAATGGTGCTGTTCCTCCCGGAATATAAATTCCTACTTTTTCTATTGCACGGTTTTCTCTCCAGCACACTACTCCTTTTGTAGTTTCTATTTTCTGTATTTCTGCTTTTTGAGATTCGTGAAATTTTGTAATATTTTCTTTTGCGGTCTGAATGGAATTTTTTAAATCTTCTGAAATTAAATTTTCTGAATTTTGTACTTCGGCAATTGAAGGAGAAAGATTCTCAATATCAACAGCATCAAATTTCTTGTTAAAATCAAATAAAGCCTGATCTCCGTTTTCCTTTACTTCGTCAAAAATATTCTGAACGATTTCTGAAATCTCTTCTCTTTTCAAAACCGGTCTTTTTATGAGTTCGTTCCAACTTTTTTTGTCGGGAAACATATATTTATTCATCTTAAATAACCATTTTATCAATTGGAATTATTAAAATATCCTGTGCTCCGTTTTCTCTCAGTTCGTCGATGACGTCCCAAAACCTTTCCTCATCTATTACAGAATGGATGCTGCTCCAGCCTTCTTCTGCCAAAGGAATTACGGTAGGACTTTTCAATACAGGAAGTACATCGGAAATCGCATTAATCTTGTCATTAGGAACATTCATCAGAATATATTTTGAATTTTTAGCCTTCAAAACTGCTTTTATTCTGAATAGTAATTTTTCAAGAATAGTTTCTTTTTCAGGAGTGAGTTGAGACGTTTTCGCTAAAACAGCTTCCGATTTCAAAATGGTGAGTGTTTCCCGCAAACCGTTTTTAAATAAAGTGCTTCCGGAACTTACGATGTCACAGATTCCGTCTGCCAAACCAATATTGGGAGCAATTTCTACTGAACCGGAAATTACGTGAATGTCTGCAGAAATATTATTTTTATCTAAAAACTGCTTTAGTGTATTGGGATAAGAAGTTGCAATCTTTTTTCCCTGGAAATACTGCAAACTATCGGTTTCCACATCTTTTGGGACGGCAAGAGAAACACGGCATTTTGAAAATCCTAATTGATGAACAATGGTGATATTTTTATCTTTTTCTACCAAAAGATTCTCGCCTACAATCGCAATGTCTACCACTCCATCTTCCAGATATTGAGGAATATCTGAATTTCTGAGATACATGATTTCCATTGGAAAGTTTTCTACTGAAACTTTTAGCTGGTCTTTTCCGTTATTGACATTAATTCCGCAATCTTTGAGAAGCTGAAGAGATTCTTCGTATAACCGACCGCTTTTTTGAATTGCAATTTTTAATTTACTCATTTTTCTTACATTAAGTCTGAGTAAATAAAAAGTAATTATTGAGATTTCTGAGGAAAATTCAGGAAACAAAAAAAACCGTCTATAGACTCAGACGGTTTAATTATTATATATTTTTTTAACACAAATATCAATCAATTCCGTCTTAGCAGAGATGATGATAATGATGTACTGTTAAAAAATTCGGTTTCATTTTATTTGAATATTGTGGTACAAATGTAGGACTAATTTTTAAATACCCAAATATTTATAGTAATAATTTTTGATAAAAATTAATCAGCTGCTGAGAAATCGGTTCATCATTAAACTTCTGAACAAACTCAAAACCCTTTTCTGCACGGCGTTTTCTTTCGGATTCGCTGTCCCAGAGAAATTTAATTTTAGCCTTTAAATCTAAATAATTTTCAGGATCTATATAAACAGAATCTTTTCCACCCGCTTCAGGAAGACAACTAGTGTTACTGGTGATGACCACTGTTTTTGAAAATAACGCCTCAATAACAGGAATTCCAAAACCTTCAAAGCGACTTGGATAAACAAAAATATCTGCCAATTTATATATTACCGCCAGTTCATCCATAGAAACTCCTTCTAAAAAAAAGATTTGTTTTTCCAATTTATTCTTTTGGATAAAATCTTGAATTTTATTGGCATATTTTGTTTTTCTTCCTACAACAACCAGAGGAATTTCAGTTTTGTCGATTGCTTTTACAATATTTAAAAGATTTTTTCGCTCTTCAATTGTGCCAACATTTAAAATAAATCTTTCCGGAAGACTGAACTTTTCTTTTGTTTTCTGAATGAAATCTTCAGTTTTCTGTTCTTTAAAAGCATGATAACAGCCTTGATATATCACTTCGATTTTCCCTTCAGGAACTTTTAGATAATCAATAATATCTCTTTTGGTCTGCTCAGAAATTGCTATGATTTTATCTGCCGTTTCAGCCGCTTTTTTAAATTTCCAGAAATGAATTTTCCTATCGAAAAAAGAATAATACTGCGGATAACGCATGAAAATGAGATCGTGAAGTGTCACTACTTTTTTAATAGGAGTTTTATCCCATTTCAGAGGAAGTTCACCCGAAAGACCGTGAAAAATATCTGCATTTTGTTTCTGGGCATCTTTACCCATCTTAAGCTGTCTTGAAAAATTTCCTTTCGAAGATTCTATAAAATGCACGTTTTCCTGCTGTAAAATTTCTTTTCCTCGTTCAGATTTATTTTTGTTTAATAATACATATTGGTTTTCAGGAAAATATATGGAAAGTATTCTTATTAAATCTCTCGAATAATTTCCCAAACCCGAAGTATTGTGAAAAAAAAACGTTTTGCATCGTAAGCTATCTTCATGATTCTATCTGCTTTTGAAATTCCTGAAATGTTCCGAACTTGTAATTTTTATTTTTCAGCCATCCAACGAAATTGTCGAATCTTTCTACCATTTCGTGTCCTGTGTTTTTAACAGTGAATCCGGGAAGTTTGAACTCAGGATTCTTAATTTCTGCAAATTCCCACGGATGAAAATAAATATTAAGATAATGGTCTTTTTTCAATGTATCGGAAGCTAATTTTTTATAAAAACCTAAAGGAAAATTATGAAAACTAAGCCAAAATAAGGGTATTCTGAAATTGGGTGAAACTGAAGCCGGAATCTGAGTCACCGTTTCTTCTTTAAAGTAAGTTCTTGAAACTTTTAAGTTGTTATATCTTCCCGGAAGAAAAGTAGGATTTACAGATGAGTTGTATAAATATCCTGCTTTTTCAACTTCTTTTTTTTGTGAACAGCCATCATTCTGGGCATTCTTAAACCTGTAACATTTGTTGAAAATAATTCCTGTAATCTTTCTCTTGATTCCTTTAAATGTTTAATTTCAAATTCTGAATGAAACCATGTGTGAGAAGCTAATTCGTGCCCTTCACTGAGTAATCTTTGTATTAAAGATTTACTGTTCTCCGCAAAAACGACAGTGGAAAAAAAGGTAGCTTTTGCGTGATGTTTTTTCAGAATATTCAAAATTCTTTCTAAACCAGTCTGAGAAATTGAAATTTGATCTTCAAAAGATATTTCACCTTTGTATTCGAATGGCATATCAAATTCCTCAATGTCAAAACTTAACAATACCATTTTAAAAGTTTTTATTTTTAATTATATAATTGGGTCTGGCTTTCACCTGTTTAAATATTTTCCCTAAATAAATTCCGATAATTCCCAAGATGATAAGCTGTAAACCTCCGAAAAAAACGATGGTCATAATTAATGATGCCCAACCGGAAATTTCTGTTTTTGTAACAAAAGAATAAATGACATACGCAGCGTAACCAATCACAGAAAAACCTGAGAATAAAAAGCCTAAATAAGCAGCAATATAAAGCGGTTTTACGCTAAACGCAGTGATGCCGGTAAACGCAAAAGTGATCATTTTTTTGAGATTGTAGCTGCTTTCTCCGGAAACTCTTTCAGACGCTGTAAAATCTAATGCGAATTGCTTAAAACCCATCCAGCTTGTTAAACCCCGAAGAAACAAATCATCTTCATTAAATTTTCTCATTACTTCAACCACATTTGCATCCATCAGTCTGAAATCTGAACCGCCCCCTTTTGTAAGATTTACGTCTGATAAACCTGATAAAATTTTATAGAAAAAATCTGAAGTTTTTCTCTTAAAGAGCGAAATTTCTTTCGGGTATTTTCTTATAGTAAGAACCACATCATAGCCTTCTTCCCATTTTTTGGATCATCTTCGGAATAAGTTCCGGCGGATGCTGAAGATCTCCGTCCATAGAAATAACTGCATTTCCCAAAGCACTGTCCATCCCTGCTTTTACGGCAGGTTGATGTCCGAAATTTCTTGAAAATTCTATGAATTTTACTTCTTCAAATTCTTGGGAAAGAGCTTGTAATTTTTGCTGGGTATTGTCGCGGCTGCCATCATTAACGAAAATAATCTCAAAATCATAATTTCTTAAACCATCAAAAACTTCTTTAATTTTCTGATGAATAAGTGCAACATTTCCTTCTTCATTATAAGCGCGGGAATTACAATAGATATTTTTTTCATTTTAGATATTATTGCAAGCTATAATCGTTTTCAAAATCTCTTGTCATCAGTTCATAAATAATTCTGAACCAAACAATAATGCAAGGTACCGATTTTAAAGAATATTTAACAATATAATTCACTTTGATGGATTTCGGGAATAAATCTGAGGGCGAAAAACTTGTGAGAATAATTACAAAAACAAGCATCGCAATAGCCAAAGGTGACCTTTCTTTCTGTAAGAAAAACCAAATCATCACTCCTGCAACAGCAATAATATATGTAGGAGATTCTGATCCTGAACTGAATAATACCAAAAATAATAATGTAGACGCTAAAATCATCAATTGAAAAGCATAGTTTTTATATTGCTTTATTCTGAGATAGGGCAAAGCAAACACAGGAACACCAAAAGCCAGAAAAGTAAGATTGGAAATGGAAGCATCGCCTAAAATTCTTCTTACAAATCCCATGAGGGAAATGTCCTGATAACTGTTTAAGCTTTGGTTTTGTCCGTTTTTTTCAGCCAGAGCCACCGACCAGTCTTTGTAACTTTGAATAACGAATTCGGGACTTGAATAAATCATCGGAAAAACAAAAAACAAACACGCAATTACAATTCCTACAATGATAAATTTTGTTTTATTCTTGATAAAGAAAAACTGTGATAAGCCCACAACTCCATATATTTTTACAAATACACCAATCATGAGTGATGCTGCAGATTTCACTTCTTTTTTCTCGTAAATATAAACTGCCGATAACATTAATAAGCCAGCCAACGCAATATTAAACTGTAAACTGAGAGCTGCTGTAATGTATTCCTGCAAACACAATAAAGCAAACAGCGCCTTTTTACCATCTGAAAAAGGGAGTTTGTGAATGGCATAAATAAAAATGAAAGTATTGGCAACATTCCACAGAGAAATTCCAAGCCAATCTGGCATCATAGCGAAAGGGGCAATAAGTGCCGTAAAAAAAATACCGTAATGATTAGAATCCTGAAACTGTTCCGGATATTGCAGATACAGATTTCTTTCCAGAAGCGTATTGACATAGGTGTATTTAAAAATCAGATAATTATTAATCGCCTGATATCCTCTGGAGTATTTCGAAATAGCCGTAACAATTGCTATAATAAGATAAACCCCAAATATATATTTAGGGTTTAAAATAATTTTTAAAAATTTTTCTTTCAAGATTATTAGTTTAAGGTTAATATCAATTAAACCGCAACATTATTCTCTCTCAAAGCGTCATTCAGAGACGTTTTTTTATCTGTAGATTCTTTTCTTGTACCAATTATCAAAGCACAAGGAACCTGAAATTCTCCTGCAGGATATTGCTTGGTATAACTACCCGGAATTACAACAGAACGTGCAGGAACTCTGCCCTTAATTTCTATTGGTTCAGAACCTGTAACATCAATAATTTTGGTTGAAGCCGTCAATACAACATTCGCTCCCAAAACTGCTTCTCTTTCTACATGAACTCCTTCTACAACGATACATCTTGAACCAACAAAACAATCGTCTTCAATGATTACGGGTGCAGCCTGAAGCGGTTCTAAAACCCCACCAATACCAACACCGCCACTTAAATGTACGTTTTTACCGATCTGTGCACAACTTCCAACAGTCGCCCAAGTATCCACCATTGTTCCTGAATCTACATACGCTCCGATATTTACATAAGAAGGCATCAGAATAACTCCTGAAGCGATAAAAGAACCTTCTCTTGCTACTGCATGAGGAACTACTCTCACTCCTTTTTCTGCATAATTTCTCTTCAAAGGCATTTTGTCATGAAACTCAAACGGACCTACTTCAATGGTTTCCATCTTCTGGATCGGGAAATACATCACCACTGCTTTCTTCACCCATTCGTTTACCTGCCATCCGTTTTCTGTAGGTTCGGCAACACGAAGTTTTCCTGAATCTAAAAGAGAAATAACTTCTCTGATAGCCGTTTTGCTGTCTTCGTTTTGTAGTAAATCTCTATTGTCCCAAATGTTTTCAATTGTTTGTTGTAACGACATCTTTTTAGTTTAAATCGGTTTAATAATAATGCTGCCAAAGATACAAAAAAGTTGAGCAATTGGTTTTTTAAACTTATTATCTGAAATATTTTATTTGGAAATAAGTAAGTTTTAAAGTGAACTTTCAGATTATTTACAAAACTCTCTGTGCATGAAGATACGCTTTGTTCCAGTATTTTTCGTTGAGAGAAGAAATAATAACCCCTTTGGTTGTAGATGCGTGAATAAATTTGATCTCGCCATCATTTTCAATGGTATGTACAATGCCTACATGAGAAACTTTGCTTCCGCCTGCTGTTGCAAAAAATAAAAGATCACCCGGTTTTACTTCTTCTATGTCAATATTTTTGCCTGCATTTGCCTGTTCTGAAGATCTTCTTGGTAATTTTAAACCATTCTCGTCAAACACTTTGGTTGTTAATCCTGAACAGTCGAATCCTGAAGACGAGTTTCCGCCAAACTTATAAGGAGAGCCTAAATAATTTTCTGCATCTTTTAAAATGCTTTTAACAGAACCTGAAACTTTACCATCAAATTTAGAATCTAACTTTCTCAGGTTTTCAGCTTTTGAAACCGATTTTGAAGGAGAATTTTTAGATTTTACAACGTTTTTTGAACTTCCACAAGAAATAATAACTGCTGAAATAGCACATAATGCAACAAGTTTTAAATTAAAAATATGCTGATAAGATTTTGTTCTCATATTGAATTGGTTTTAAGCCAAATAGAATTGTTCTGACAAATTTAATCAATTAATTTTAATACTACTATAACTATACTACAACTATATGATAAATATATGTTAAAATTATAAATTTAAATTGCTATCTTTGAAATTCAATATTCATGAATGGCAACATACGAAAGCTTTATAAAACTGAATGGATCTGTAGGAGATTTGGTTTTTTTATAATCTAAATGGTAAAAATATCGTCAGGAAAAAAAGTGGTTTCAATAAGAATGCATTTCATAAAAGTGCGTCTTATGAAAAGGTGCGCCAGAACAGTTCAGAATTCGGTCACTGTTCAAAAATCGGGAAAATTATAAGGCAATGTCTGGAAGTTTATATTAAAGAATCTGATGATCCCCTACTCTATCAGAAATTTGCCAAGCTAATGACTGAAATTAAAGATTTGGATACTGTTTCCGGAAAAGGAAAAAGAACAGTAAAAAGCGGACTTGCTACAGAATCCGGAATGAAGATGCTAAGAAATTTTCAGTTTGGGAATATTCCGAGTCTTGAAAATGCTGCAACAATTTCTGCGGGTTTATGGGATTACAGTTTGGTTTTTAGATAAAAATTTAGATATTGATAAAATTATTACAGAAACTTTAACCATTGATTTCGAAGAATATAAAGCAGAACATTTTAAGCAGGAAATTTCTGTAGAAAAACCTCTGAATGAATATTTTTTTCCAAAACATTTTTCAGAAGAAGAGCCTCAGTTTCATTTTATCGTTTTAAAAAAGGATCATAAAATTATTAAAATGGGATTTGTTTAAAAACAATTTGGATTGTCTCAATCAATAATAATTTAATTTTCAATAGTTTTTTGTCATTGACTTCGTCGGATCTCCGATTTCTGAAAGAATCTTAACACGCTGAAATAAAATAATTTAGATTCCTACGGAATGATAAAAAGGCTCTTGTTTTTTTGTATTATGACTAAAAACGGACATTCTTTAAAACCAAAAACCTGCAAACTAAGTTTACAGGTTTCTTTTATTATAATTAGAAATTTATTTATTCTTTTCTCCGGTCCATGCGCCGCTTCTTGTAGGTGTAGGTACAGCATTTGTCCAGTTTCCGCTTCCTGTTTTATCAACCGTTAAAGTCCCTGTAAACTGTCCGTCTGAAGGTAATCCCAATTCTGCAGTTAATTGTCCTGAAGCATCCAGATATCCTGAAATATTATAGTTTTCGTTATTTGTTTCAGAATGCATAGTCCCGGTAACTTTTCCGTCATTGGCTACAACAAAATTCCATACTCCTTTATCAGAACCCGTATATTTTCCGGACCAAGTTCCTATATAATCATATATAGTATCGTCATCTGCGGTACAACCGATTAATAAAAAAGTCGTCACAAAAAGTAAAAAAAGTTTCTTCATAGCTTTAATATGGTTTGATAAAGTTTTGTTTCTGTGGAGAATATGGGACTCGAACCCATCACCTCGACACTGCCAGTGTCGCACTCTAGCCAGATGAGCTAATTCCCCTCTGTTTCGCACATTTTATACGAAGCGGTACAAAAGTAAGTAATTAAACCATATTTGCAAATAAATTGTTAAATTTTATTTAAGAAGACCATTAAATAAATGCAGAATAATCATTTAATAAATAATATCTTCTAAGAAAACATAAAAAACGTATGCCGAAACAGCATACGTTTGTAGTTTAAATATATTTAAATAAAATTTATCTCCAGCCGCCTCCTAAAGCTCTGTAAAGATCTACAGCAGCTTTCATTTTGCTGTATTGAGCGTTAGAAATATTCAGTTCGGCATTCAATGAATTTACATTGGCATTCAATACTTCAAGATAATTTGCCATACCGTAGTTAACCAATTCCTGAGAATATTCTACCGAATTTTTATAAGCATTCAGTTCTTTTGTTTTTAAATCAATAAAAGAATCCTGCACAGAAAATACTCTTATAGCATCAGAAACTTCTTTTCCTGCCGTAAGAATGGTTTTTCTAAAGTTTAAATAGGCAGATTCTTTATTAGCGAGACTGACCTCATAATTGGTTTTAATCTGTCTTTTATTTAAGATAGGCTGCACCAATCCTCCGACTACACTTGCAAATAGAGAATTCACACTGAATAAATGATCGATATCTACAGATTGCAATCCGCCGCTTCCTGTAAGTCTTAACGTAGGATAAAACTGAGCTTTTGCAGAATTGGTAAGTTCAAATGCATTCATCAGATTAAACTCAGCACGCATTACATCCGGACGATTCGACAATAAATTGGCAGGATAACCCAACGCAAAACTTTCGGGAAGTTTCTGGCTTTCTAAAGTCGATCTTTCAATAGCTCCCGAAGGTTCACCCATTAAAAGACTCATCGTATTTTCTAATTGCTGAATCTGAGTATCGATGTCAATCAACAAAGATTGCGCATTGTAAACAAGTGCTTCACTTTGCTGTACGGCAACTTCAGTAAGCGTTCCGGCAACCTTTAATGCTTTGGTAGTTTCAAGATTATTTTCTCGGATCTTTATCGTTTCCTGAATGATTTTTTTCTGATCGTCTAAAGTCAGCAATTGATAATAACCAGATGCTACAGAAGCAACCAGATCACTTTTTACAGCTTGATGAGCTGCAATATTTCCTAAATAAGTGGCTAACTGTGCTTTTTCCTGCGACTTTAGTTTCCCCCATAAATCGGCTTCCCAAGTCATACTTCCGGTAATATCAAACTGGTTCACATATCTTCTCTCACCAATGATCTGCCCAAACTGAGTATTTAAAGACTGAGTCTGAAAAGTATAACCGGGTCCTACAGAAAGTGTAGGTTGATAGGCTGCTTTCGTCTGTCTGAGATACGCTTCTGCAGAGTTGATATTCTGCAGAGCGATTCTTATATCTAAATTATTTTCTAAAGCTTTTGAAATATGCTTCTGTAAAACAGGATCTGTGAAAATTTCTTTCCAGGATACATTGGCAATGCTTGTACTGTCCTGCGGAAGCATATCGGTTCGGAACAATTTTTCATCTACGACAGCAGCAGGTCTTTCATACTCTTTCCTAACGTGGCAAGAGGTTAGTACTACTGCAGTAAGCACTGAAAAAGCAGTTCCTTTTATAATTATTGATAAATTTTTCATTATTTAAATCTTAAAGATTTCTTATTCAGCTAAATTGATGTCTTCGTGCTTAATAGGTTTCACTTTCTCCTGTAAAGTCTGGAAAACCACATATAATACAGGGATTACAAATACTCCTAAAATAGTACCTATTAATAACCCTATGGCTGCACCTGTAGCAATGGAACGGTTACCAACTGCACCAATTCCGCTTGCTAAAACCAATGGTAACAAACCAAATATAAATGCAAGTGAAGTCATTAAAATAGGTCTTAATCTCGCTTTGGCAGCGTTGATTGCAGAATCTACAATTGTTTCCCCGTGATGTCTTCTCTGAACGGCAAATTCGATAATCAAAATTGCATTTTTAGCCAGTAATCCTACCAACATAATAAGCGCAATCTGGAAGTAAATATTGTTTTCTAATCCCATTATTTTCTGCCCGAAATAAGCACCCATTACCCCAAGTGGAAGTGAAATTACTACAACCAAAGGTAAAATATAACTTTCGTATTGCGCAGAAAGAATAAAGTAAACAAAAACCAAACTCAAACCGAAGATCAATAAAGTCTGAGATCCTGAATTCAATTCTTCTCTTGTAAGACCTGTAAATTCAACATCATAATTCTGATCTAGTGTTTCTCTTGCAACATCCTGTACTGCGGTAATCGCATCACCAGAACTGAATCCTGCTTTATTGGCTCCGGTAATTTTCACAGAAGTAAACAAATTGTAGCGACCTACAGATTGTGGACCGTATGTTTTGGTTAACTTTACAAACTGAGAAATCGGTGACATTTCTCCGGAACTTGTTTTAATATAAAACTGATTAAGATTTTCTGCATTCGCTCTGTCTTCAGGAAGTGCCTGAATCATTACCCTGAACTGCTTTCCGTATTTGGTGAAATCTGCTCCGTAAACTCCACCAATATATCCTTGCATTGTCGATAAAATGTCGTTCACAGAAACACCTTTCTGTTTTGCTAAAGGAACATTAATCTCCATTAAATACTGAGGATATTTTGTATTGAATGACGTTTGGGCAAATTCAATTTCCGGTCTTTGCATTAAGTTTCCGATGAATTCGTTGGTTTTCGCATCAAGCTGAGCAAAATCTCCTCCCGATTTATCCAAAAGTACCATCTCAAAACCTGCACTGTTACCAAATCCCGGTACACTCGGAGGCTGGAAGAATACTACTTTTGCATCAGGAACTTTCCCTGCCAAACCAAACAGTCTTTTGGTAATTTCTTCGGAAGACAAACCGTCACCTTTTCTGTCATCAAAAGGTTTTAACTTAATAAAAGCCAATCCATTGTTGCTTCCGTTACCGGAAAGTAAACCTCTACCTGTAGAAATAGTTACATTCTGTATTCCCGGAATTTGAAGTGCATTTTTCTGCAAAGTTTTCAGAACATTGTAAGTTCTTTCCATGGATGCTCCCGGTGGAAGCTGTACATCTGTAAAGATAATCCCTCTGTCTTCTGTAGGCACAAATCCTTTCTTCATACTTCCGTTTGCCCAATAAATAATTCCGCCCGTAACGATCAGAATGACCAGAGTAACCCATTTATGTTTAATAAGGAAATTAAATCCTCTTCCGTAACGGTCTGTAGCGGTTCTGAAACCGATATTAAATTTATAAAAGAATTTCTGAATGAAATTTTTATTTTTATAATCTTCGTGATGATCTTCGTGAGGCTTTAAGAATAATGAACATAAAACCCGGACTCAGTGTCAATGCATTGACCGCAGAAATGATGATGGCAATAATCAAAGTAATCCCAAACTGCTGATAAAAAACTCCTGTAGGACCTGTAATAAACGTTACCGGAATAAATACCGCTGCCATTACTAACGTAATGGAGATAATGGCTCCGGTAATTTCGTCCATTGCTTCAATGGTTGCTTTCTTCGCATTGGGGAAACACCATTTTCCATTTTGGCGTGTACTGCTTCTACGACGACAATTGCATCATCTACCACAATACCAATTGCCAGTACCAAAGCAAAAAGCGTAAGTAAGTTTAATGAATATCCAAAAAGATTCAGGAAGAAAAATGTTCCGACGATGGATACAGGAACTGCAATGGCAGGGATTAACGTTGATCTGAAATCCTGTAAGAAAATATATACTACAATAAATACTAAGATAAATGCTTCAATCAAAGTATGAATTACTTTCTCAATAGATGCATCCAAAAACTCATTGGTATCGAAGTTAAAAGTATATTTTACCCCTTCAGGATAAGAGCCTTCATTATCTTTAAGCTGTTTTTTGATGTTTTCAATAATTTCCTGAGCATTTGATCCCGGAGTCTGAAATACACCCATACTGATCGACGGATTGTCTCCGTTTTCACCCACTCCGCTATAAGATAAACCTCCCAATTCAACTTTGGCAACATCTTTCAGCATTAAGTTCTGTCCATCAGGAAGAGATTTAATGATAATATCATCATACTGCTCTTTCTCGCTGAATTTTCCGACATATTTAATGATATATTCAAAAGAACTTCCGCTGTTTTGTCCTAAAGAACCTGCAGCAGCTTCTCTACTCTGTTCATTAATTGCCGTAGTAACTTCGTTGGGAGTAATACCGTAAGCTGCCAATTTTGCAGGATCCAGCCATATTCTCATCGAATAATTTTTACCTCCGAAAACATTCGCTTCACCAACTCCGTTGATTCTCTGAAGATCCGGGAATAACGTTGATATTCAAAAAGTTCTGAAGATAAACATCATCAATATTTTTGTTTTCAGAATAGAAGGAAAGATACATCAATGCACTGGTCTGTTGTTTTTGTGTAACAACACCTGCACGTGTAACCTCACTGGGTAGCAAAGGGGACGCTCTTGCAACACGGTTTTGAACGTTTACCGCTGCAATATCTGCATTGACGCCCTGTTTGAAAAACACCTGAATCTGAGCCGAACCGTCATTTCCTGCAGAGGAAGTAATATAATCCATACCTTCCACCCCATTGATCTGTTCTTCCAAAGGAACAACAACACTCTTCATTACTGTTTCTGCGTTGGCTCCGGTATAGTTTGCTCTTACACTTACTGTTGCAGGTGCAATGTCGGGATACTGAGTCACCGGTAATGCTGTAAGTCCCAAAACACCGAGAATAACGATTAATATGGAGATTACCGTTGATAAAACCGGTCTGTTAATAAAGTTCTTTATCATTAGAATTTGGGTTTTACTGATTGAACGAGACTATCCATACTTATTTTTTTAGGTTTTACAGCAGTTCCTGATTTTATAGTTCCGGTTCCGGCTGCAATAATGACATCACCTTTCTTAACACCTGATTTTAGTAAAGCTAAATTGTCTATTCTTTCAATTACTTCTACCACTGCATTTTTGGCAGTATCTTTTTCAACTTTGTAAACGTAAACAATACCCTGCTGTTCGTATGTAGCACTTTCAGGTACTACCAAAACATTATCGTAAGCTTTAGGAAATCTGATGCTTCCACTGTTTCCGTTGCTTAATAATTTTTGTGGATTTTTAAAACCGGCACGGAACTGAATTGTTCCCGTTGTAGGATCTATAGATCCTGTGATTGCTTCTATTCTTCCTTTTTCCGAATAAATACTTCCGTTTGCCAATTGCAGTTCTACCATCGGAAGGTTTTTAATTTTTTCCGGAACAGATGCTCCTACAGATTTTTCGAGGAAATCAAAATATTCTTTTTCATTCATAGAAAAATAAGCAAAAACTTCTGCAGTATCTGAAATAGTCGTTAAAGCAGTCTGATCATTCGGACCTACTAAACTTCCTACTTTTAAAGGTAATTTACCAATCACTCCTGAAATAGGAGCACGAATGATAGAATAATCTACATTTGCAGCAGCACCCTTATAATTTGCACTCGCTTGTTGTCTTGCAGCAATTGCCTGCTGAACCTGAGCTTGAGCCTGTGACAGATTGGCTTGAGCCGTCTGAAGCTGAATTTTGCTGATGATATTTTTCTCTACCAAAGGCTTTAGTTTGTCTACTTCTACCTGCGCTGCATTTACGGCAGCCTGTGCTGCTGCAATATTCGATTGTGCTGCACCCACTCCTGCTTTTGCCGCAGCTGCAGTTTCGTTTAAAGTGTTGGTTTCTAGCCGGAATAAAGGTTGTCCTTTTGTTACGTATTGACCTTCATCTACCAAAACCTGAGTAATGTATCCCGAAATTTTTGCTCTTACATCATTGTTTACTCTACCTTGTATACTTGCAGGGAAAATATCGTAGCCTGTGATATTTTTATTTTCTACCGATATTACAGGGAAAGTTTTGGGACCTTCCTGTTTCGGAGCTTCTTTTTTGCAGGCAGTAAGAGAAAATGCTGCTACAGAAAATAGTATAAGCTTGTTTGTCATTTTATAGTTTATTAAGTGATTCCTGAATATTTACGATATTTTTATTTAAAAGAGATTTGTAGACTTCCATTTTATCTTCATAATCTTTATCTTCTACTTTTCTGAGTTGTCTGAATTTCCTGAGATCTTCTATCAAATTCAGTTCATCCTGCATTTTTTGAACGATTTTTTCAAACCTTACTTTTTTATACTCGCTGTTCGTATAAAAATACCTTCGCCTTTCATCTATCTTATTTACATCAATGATGAGTTGTGCATTGAGTAATAATTTGATATTGGTAGAAACCGAACTTTTACTTGCTGCAAAAACTTCTACAAACTCATCAAAAGTAATTCCTATCTTTTCAAAATCGAAAATAAGATAGGAATAGATTTTAGAAGCTAAAGGAGGAAGATTAAACATCGTGCTGCAAAATTTAACCGAATCCTGAAAAATTTTTTCATCAATTTGTATACTTTTATTCATAGCACAATAATTTTGAGCAAAAGTAATTATTAGTTCGGAACTAAACGAACAAACCCAATAGAGTTTATGAATAGATAGTTTCTTAAAGAATCAATCACATTCAGATTTAACTTTATGTTCTTTTTTAAATCAATACCTTTTCAAATGCTTTTCTCACTCCACCTGCAAGAAAAACTTCACCGCAGTACGTATATCCTTTTTGTTCTAAAATTTTCAGCATTGCGATATTGTCATAATTGGTATCTACTTTTATACTCTGAACATTCTGTGCTTTCACATAATCCTCAATCACATCAAATAGTTTTTTCACCATACCTTTTCCTGCAAAATTTTCAGAAACAGCCACTCTGTGAACAACTACAAATTCTCCTGTTGTAAGCCAGGCTCCGTCAATAGAATTGTAAGCGGGTTCATCATTAAAAATAAGAGCAACATAAACTGCAATATCACCATTTAAGGTAAGCACAAATCCAAAACCTTTGGAAATATCGCTTTCAACAGTCTGCTCATTGGGATAGCCATTCTGCCATTGCTGGCTTCCATCTATTCTTCTCCTTTCTATCGACTGCTGTATGATGCCCCATATAACATCTTTATCAGACATTGTTGCTTTTCTAAATTCGATTAAATCATCATGAGTCATTGCTTTCATTTTAAGATATTGATATATGTAATTTGAAAAATCAGTAATAAAGGTTTATGATTAAACTTTAAACATCATTCCGCAAAAAAAACCGAAAACTAATTGTATTAATTTTCGGTTCCGAAGTAGTAAAATTTAAAATTATGAAATTGATATTTTATTAATTTTCATTTTGTTGAAGATAAGCATCAATAATCTCAAATGCTTTTTTCTCATCCTGCAAATCTACCATTACCTTCAGCGATGTAGCAGTAGGCGTTGTCGTGAAAGTAAGATAATTATTTTCCACGTCATTGGTAATTTGCGCTTCTTCTAATTTTGATTTGATCAATTGGATTTCTGAAGGTTTGTCGCTTTCAAAAACTGATACTCTAGTGTTGCGTTCCATATAATATACATTTTGAGTATCTAAATATAGTGCGTTTTTTTCAGAAATCCAAATTTTAAAGTTTTAAATTTTAGTAATATTCTTTTCGATTTTATCTAAAGCGATCTGAATTTCCTCTTTTGTTACGTTCAAGTGAGGTCTGAAACGAATTGACTGATCTCCGCATGCGAGAATAATTAATCCGTCATCGTATAACAATTCTCGGATATGATTTCTCTGCTCCGGTGTAGGAAGATCTATTGCACACATTAATCCTCTTCCTCTTGCATTAGATAATTTTTCAGGATATTTCTGAGCTAGATTCTGTAAACCTGCTAATAAATATTCACCGACAATTCTTGCATTTTCAACTAAATTTTCTTTTTCAATGACTTCCATTACCAATTGGAATCGCATCATGTCGACAAAGTTCCCTCCAAAAGTAGAGTTGATTCTTGAGCTTTCTCTGAAAACATTGTGCGGAACTTCATCAAATTTTTCTCTGTTTGCCAAAACACCACAAACCTGTGTTTTTTTACCGAAAGAAATAATATCCGGTCTTACGCTGAAATGTTCAAAAGACCACATTTTTCCTGTGATTCCGATTCCTGTCTGTACTTCGTCAAAAATCAGCAGGATCTCATGTTCGTCACAAAGCTTTCTCAGTTCAACAAAAAACTCATCTCTGAAATGATTGTCTCCGCCTTCTGCCTGTATAGGTTCAATAATAATACACGCCACTTTATCAGGATTGGATAAAATTGCTTCACCAATATTCAATAATGCTAATCTTTCGTTGTTGATAGTTTCCTCCAGATTTTCTTCAGTAATCGGGAACGTTAGTTTAGGATTAAGAATTCTTGGCCATTCAAACATCGGGAAATACTGATATTTTCTGGGATCTGAAGTATTGGTTAAGCTTAAAGTATATCCGCTTCTTCCATGAAAAGCCTGTCTGAAATGGATGCAAATTCCCGCTTCTGTAGTAAGACCTTTATCAAAATTCTTTCTTGTTTTCCAGTCGAAACAGGCTTTCATCGCATTTTCTACCCCCATTGTTCCGCCTTCAATGAAGAATGCATATTGTAGTTCTTCCGGCATCACCACTCTTTCAAAAGTCTCCAAAAAGTCTGCATATTCTTTAGAATAAACATCTGCCAAAGTAGGTTTGTTGATTGCCATTTTACCAAGCCATTCTGATCTTTCAACCAGATAAGGATGATTATAACCTATTGAAGCAGAACCAAACATTGAAAACATATCCAGATAATTTTTACCTGTAACAGAATCATGAATCCATGATCCGTGAGAGTTTTCAATGTCCATTACAAAATCAAAACCATCTGCTAAAACGTGTTTTCCTACCGTTTCTTTTACTTTATTTATTTTTGTTTCTATTGCGTGTTCCATATTGTTGTGTGAATTGAAAATGTTTTTATTAAAAGATTAAAAGTTGAATTATAATTCTTTAATCTGTTAATTTTTAATGTTTAAATTAAAGTCTTACAAATCGAATTTAATTCCCTGAGCTAAAGGAAGACTTGCGGTATAATTGATGGTATTGGTTTGTCTTCTCATATAGTATTTCCAGACATCTGAACCAGATTCTCTACCGCCTCCTGTTTCTTTTTCACCACCGAAAGCTCCGCCGATTTCTGCACCCGAAGTTCCGATGTTGACGTTGGCAATTCCACAATCTGAACCTGCATGAGAAAGGAAAAGTTCTGCTTCTCTCAGATTCTGAGTCATGATTGCGGAAGATAAACCTTGTGGAACATCATTCTGAATTGCAATTGCTTCTTCTAAAGTTGAGTATTTAATTAAATATAAAATCGGGGCAAAAGTTTCGTGCTGTACGATTTCAAAAGAATTTTCAACTTCGGCAATACAGGGTTTTACATAACATCCTGATTCGTAATCTTTACCTTTCAGAACACCACCTTCTACTACAAATTTCCCACCTTCTTCGATGCAGTTTTTAATCGCCATTTCGTATTGATTCACTGCGTGAACGTCGATAAGCGGACCAACATGCATACTTTCATCTAAAGGATTTCCTATTTTCAGTTGTCCGTAAGCTTTTACCAATCGGTTTTTTACTTCTTCATAAACATCTTCATGAATAATAAGTCTTCTTGTGGAAGTACATCTTTGTCCTGCAGTTCCTACCGCACCAAAAACAGCTCCGATGATCGACATATCCAGATCTGCATCTTTAGAAATGATAATTGCGTTGTTTCCGCCCAATTCAAGAATAGATTTTCCGAATCTTTCCGCCACTTTAGAAGAAACCATTCTTCCTACTTTTGTAGAACCGGTGAACGAAATTAATGAAACACGTTTGTCTTCTACCAAAAGCTGCCCAATCTCATGATCTGCAACCAAGACACTGGAAATACCTTCCGGAAGATTATTCTCTTTTAAAACCTCCATCATAATATTTTGACATGCAATGGCACAAAACGGAGTTTTTTCTGATGGTTTCCAGATGGTAACGTTTCCGCAGATCCAAGCTAAAGCAGTATTCCAAGCCCAAACTGCAACAGGAAAGTTGAAAGCGGTAATTACTCCCACAATTCCCAGCGGATGATATTGCTCGTACATTCTGTGTCCCGGTCTTTCCGAGTGCATTGTGTAACCGTGAAGCTGTCTGGAAAGACCTACTGCAAAATCACAGATATCAATCATTTCCTGCACTTCACCAAGACCTTCCTGCAGAGATTTACCCATTTCGTAAGAAACAAGTTTCCCCAAATCATCCTTATATTCTCTTAATTTCTGTCCTAACTGTCTTACCAACTCACCTCTTTTCGGAGCGGGAATCATTCTGAATTCCTTAAAAGCAGTTTGTGCAGTTTCAATTACCTTGTCATAATCTTTTTCTGCAGAAGTTTTTATGGTACCAATTAATCTTCCGTCTGAAGGCGAATAACTTTCAATAGTTTTTCCGGAAGCGAAAAATTTACCTCCCGTAGAAGTTCCTTTATTTTCAGCTTTTATTCCGAGGTTTTTTAAAGATTTTTCAATTCCGAAATCTTTGACTTTTTTTGACATAAATGTTACTTTTCGTTTTGTCTAAAGATAAAAATATTTCTGAGACTGATAAAATTTTAATGATTTAAAACTATTTTTATTTGGAATGATTATAAACATCTCTATCTTTGTAAGATAATCATTGTTTAATGGAAACCAAAAAATCTGTAAACGAACCCGAGGAAGAGAAAAAATCACGATGGAAAAACATGCTGAAGAAATTTGGGATTGGAGGAATTATCTTCTTTACAGTAAAGGGAATCATTACTTCTACGCTGATTTATTTCTTAGGAAAAAACTTCTGGACGATCATCAGCAATTATTTCTCCGGAATTTTTCAATAAAAAAAAGCAAAGAAATGATCTTTGCTTACGTTTTGAAAATTATAAATTTTATTCTTTTTTCTTCCGTCCCGAGTTTAATAAACTTTGATTGAGTAAATATTCTATTTGTCCGTTTACACTCCTGAACTCATCATTTGCCCATTTTTCCAATAATTTATAAGTAGACTCGTCGATCCTTATCACAAAAGATTTTTTACCTTTTGCTGGTGATTCTGATGAGCTTTTAGGGTTCTGAGATTTCATTTTTTAGCAGGTTTAAAAACTAATTATTTTAACGCAAAGTTCGCAAAGATTTTTTTTTACTACTAACTGCTTTTAAGTTCGCAAAGGCGTTTCACTTAGCGAAGAGCATAAAGATCTTTCAATTGTGTTGATCTGAACCTCAATTATACAATGTTCCTGCGTTTAGAATCGGTTGTGCAGCCTTTTCACCGCAAAGTACCACCATCAGATTACTTACCATTGCTGCTTTTCTTTCATCATCCAATTCTACAATATTCTCTTCTGAAAGTTTCTTCAAAGCTAAATCTACCATTCCTACAGCACCTTCTACAATTTTAGTTCTTGCAGCTACAATTGCTGTTGCCTGTTGTCTCTGAAGCATTGCGCCAGCAATTTCTGAAGCATAAGCCAAATGAGAAATCCTGGCTTCCTGAATGATAATTCCCGCTTTTGAAAGACGGTCTGTAAGTTCCTGCTCCAGAATAGAGTTTATTTTTTCTCCGCCTTCTCTCAAAGTAATCGGTGCATGGTCGTCTTCCAGATTATCATACGGAAAACTCATAGCCAAATGACGAACTGCCGCTTCACTCTGCATTTTCACAAAATCTGAATATCGTTCTACATCAAAAGCGGCTTTATAAGTATCTCCTACTTTCCAAACCATGACAACAGCAATCTCAATAGGATTTCCCATTTTGTCATTTACCTTTAAAGTTTGTCCCTGAAGGTTTTCAGAACGTAAAGAAATCTTTTGTGAAGAATACAAAGGATTAATAAAAAATAATCCGTTGTCTTTCACCGAACCAACATATTTTCCAAAGAAGTTTAATACTCTGGAATGATTGGGCTGAATAATCATTAAGCCTTTCATAAAGAAGAACGTAAGACAGAAACAGATGATTGAAATAATAAGATAACTGATGTTATTTTCTATTCTGTCATTAACTCCGATAATAAAAAGATAAGCAGAAACTCCCATCAGAAGAAGGCAGATTACCAAGGCAAGATAGCCGGACATAGGTTTTAAAGTTTTTTCCATGATTTTTAATTTAAAATGATATTAATTTGATATCATAAAATTAAAAATAATTTTTGAATTATGCTTTTTTGGACACTATAATTTTTTCTTAAGATTGAATTATAGATTATTATAAAAATAATCACAAAGTTTGTCATTCCGCAGGAATCTAGACTGTTTTTATTTTAGTTACGTAGAGATTGCTGCTGAATGACAAAATGTGTGCAACAAAAAACTCCCGAAAAAATTAATTTTTGAGAGTTTTAAAATTTATACATTAAAATTTATTTCTTCTTTAAAGCTGTAAATCTAAAGTAAGAAACTAATGATAATAACAACATCGTTCCTAAACCTATATATACCCATGCCGGAACCGGAACAGGATCTCCTGCTGCGTAAGAATGCAATCCGCTTAGGTAATAGTTTACTCCGAAATACGTCATTACCATTGAACAAAATGCAAACATTGTTGCTACGTGAAATGCCCATCTGCTTCTTAATCCCGGAACCAATCTCATGTGTAATACGAAAGCATACACCATAATTGAGATAAATGCCCATGTTTCTTTCGGATCCCAACTCCAATATCTTCCCCAAGATTCGTTTGCCCAGATTCCTCCTAAGAAGTTTCCTACTGTAAGAGCAAAAAGACCTATCGTTAAAGACATTTCAGAAACAACTGCCAATTCTTTTAATGTTGAATCGTTATGAATTTTAAAAGCATTCTTATCTGAAATAATATAGAAAACCAATGAAATTACAGCAATAATCATCGACAGACCAAAGAAACCATAACTGGAAGTAATAATCGCAACGTGTACAATCAGCCAATACGATTTTAAAACAGGAACCAATGGTGTAATCTGCGGATCCAGGGCAGAACCTCCATGAGCAAATCCCATCATGATTACAGCGACCATAAATCCAGCTGCAGGAATTAATGCGTTTGAGTTTCTGTATAAAGCAAAGCCTGCAGAAATACCTACCCATGAAATGAAGATAATTGCTTCATAACCATTACTCCAAGGTGCGTGTCCTGAAATATACCATCTCGCAACAAGACCTAAGAAATGGCAAATATATCCTACCGCTCCTAAGTAGATAATTGCTTTGATGATCTGATTTAAACGCTTTTTAGGTTTAAATAATTCAACAAAACCGAGCAATAATATTAAACTTCCAATGATCGTGTAGAAAATTAAAAGCTTAAAATTAATATTAACTCCATTAATGAAGACTTCCAGATCAACTTTCGATTTAGAAGGAACTACACTTTTCGCCCATTTTTGCTGATAGGCTGAAAGTTTATCCAATTCTGCATCTGCTTTGCTCCAGTTACCGCTTTTTTGTGCTTGAAGAACTTCTGCAAAATAAGGTCCCATTACTTGCTGAGATTCCATATCCGGCTCCATTTTTTGGTCTAACCAAGAATGCCAAGTATGATTAGGATCATTTTTTACAGGAACAATTCTCATAAACTGTCCGCTAAAAAATTCGTTAAAAGCCTGAACACGATCGTTAAGATCGATTACTGCCAAATCATACTTAGATTGTAATGCAGGTTTTTTACGGAAAGCGATATTATAATCTTCTTCTAAAACATAATGTAACTGACCATTTTCATCAGCTGGAAACATATTCATTAAAGAAGTATAACCTTCTTCATTAGCCTTCACTTTCTTTTTCAACAGATCACCTCCATTTATTACTTTAATCATCGGAACCATTGTCCAGCTAGGTGTATCGGTATTGATATATAAAAACCACTGGTTTGCTGTTAAATATTTTCCGTCTGAACCTTTGAAGCTATCGCTTTTATATAATTTTCTTAAAACATCTAAAGCCTGTGTATTAATCGGAACAATCCTTCCTTCATAATTCTGAACCAAAAGATATCCGAATTTATCTGCATGATCTTTATCGATCTTATTTCTCGCAATGATCTCATCTGCAGAAATCGTTTTCATCTTTGCCAAAGGTACAGCTACGGAATTTTGCTGAGGTTTTGACTGCGACTGATTTGTTTGCGGAGCTACTTCGTGAGTATGACCATCGCCTTCTATATGAACGTGGTCTCTGCTTCCGTCTGTATTTCCGTGTGTTTCAATTTTCTGAGCATTCAGACCGAAACTTAACAACAAAAGTAAAACTGCAGCAGCTCTTTTTTTATTGATGTCTTTCAGCATTTTATTTAATTTCCAGAAATGAGTGCCTTTCCAGAAGAAGATAACAAACATTCCTCCGAATAACAATGCGTATCCGATGTAAGAAATCAGTGTTCCCCAGAAATCATGATTTACAGATAGCACAGTTCCCATTCTGTCTGGTGAAAAACTTGACTGGAAGAAACGGTAACCTTTATAATTCAAAACATTATTCATATAAATTTTATACGGAGTTTGTTTTCCTTGGTCAATAATTTGCACGTGACTTTCGTAAGCACTCGGAGATGAACTTCCCGGATACGTTTCCATGACAAAATCATCCAGTTTTAAAGCAAAAGGTGTGTTGTAAATCTTCGGACCAAAACCTACCATGATGTTTAGATTATCCATCGTAACTTGCTTGTATGCATTAGGATTTCCTCTTTCTACTGATAAATCAACGATTTGTTTTGTTTTCGGACCTTCGATTTCTACCGTCATTACATCAGGAACATTCTGATCTTTCTTTCTGTCTCCTTCAAATGCTATCAGTTTACCTTTTCTGAGACCTTCCGGTACAACCAGTTTTAATTCGTTAATCGTATATAAACTTCTTAAAACCAAAGGCTGAAACTGATCTTTCACAGTAGTTCCAGTTGCCTGAGTTGCCATCGTCATAAAGTTGGCGTCTACCGGCGTTTTAATTAAAATCTGTCCGTTCTCTTTTTTAAATTCAACCGCACCGTCAATTGCTCTGTTGAAAGTAACCAAAGTTCCGTTGATTGATTTTGTTTCACCCGGTTTTATATAAATATTCTGTCTTCCTGTTTCTGCGGTAGAAACCAAATGAAGATATTCTGTACCATTAGCATCTGCGACTAAGCTGTCTTTTTTTCTCTGAACATATTCAAGCGTTTTTACTTTCACTGTTTTGCCGTGGAAATCGTATGTTGCAGCAAAATCTTTATGCAAAGGTGACATTAAATAGGGTACGTCTTTATAATTTAGAACATCCCCTTTGTCTTCTATCTGAATTTTGAAGAAATGCTTATCGGTAACAATCTCGTTAGAAGTTTCACCTTCTCTGATCACCATTTGCCCTTCAAAACTGATGTATCTTGTAACTGCACCTCCAATAAAAATTAAAATAAATGAAAGGTGGAAAACCAAAACTGGCCATTTTTCTCTTTTCCAAAGACGATAACGGGCAATATTCCCAACAAAATTCAGAATAAGCAAAACCATGATCAATTCAAACCATTTTGCTTCATAAATTAGTGCTTTCGCTGTGGGAGTTCCGTAGTCATTTTCTAAGAACGTTGCATATGCCATCGCAAATGCGTAAACCAACAATAGAACAGCCATTGTTCTGGTAGAAATAAGAATATCTTGGATCTTCTTCATGATTTTTTTATGTTGAATTGCAAAAATAAGGATGATAAAACGAAAGGGAGATAAAAAAAGCTGTTTTTTGTCATTTGAAGGGTTTCAAATCGTTATTTTGAATCATTCTTAATAATATTTTATTTGTTGTTAAAAATTAAAATTAACTGTAAATCAGGATTAAAACAGACTTTGCATGAATGAAAAAAAATAAGGACAATATTAAAAAAACACTAAATTTGCCGGGATTGACATTATGGAAAAGAAAGCCCAAAAACCACAGACCAATTTGCCTGAAAAAGGCAAGATTTTATCAAAACCCCGTATCTTTTTCGGATTGACTTTTATCGTCTTTTCGGGAGTTCTTGCGTTATCCTTCATTTCATATTTAATGAATTGGAAATCAGATCAAAGCCAAGCCGGAACAATGCTTGACAAAAGCATAAAATCTTCTAATATTTTTGGAAAGCTGGGAGATTGGCTCGGTAATTTTTTTATTTTTGAAAGCATAGGTATTGCATCATTCATTGTTGCATTTCTTTTTATGGTTTTCGGCACAATGATTCTGAAGAAAAAAATGTTCAAACCGTGGATGACTTTCGGGCATTCTTTGTTTTTTATTTGCTGGCTTCCTATATTCTTTGGAGCAGTTACAAAAGGTCAGGGAAATGCAGGTGTTCTAAGCGGAGTCTACGGATTTCAGATTATGGATTCTCTTAATGCCATTATCGGAAGTGTAGGTCTTTGGCTGGTTTTGGTGGTAAGTATCGCTTTATATTTTATTCTTGAATTTAATATGAGACCAAGTTCTATAAAAGCGAAATTTAACGAAATCAATGACAATACAATTGGCAAAGTAAAATCGATGATGCCCAATTCCAGCGAGAATTTTGAAGCAGATGAAGAACTTGAAAACGATATTCAGCATGAGTCTCCAAATATTACTGTGACAGATCTTTCTGGAAAAAGTAAAACTAAAGATTATGCGAAGCCTGAAAAGTCAACTTTTGACAATCAGCCTTCTGCAACGGTAGAAACTATTGTAACGCCCAACCAAACTTCTTTTGAGGAAGACAGAAAGGAGGTTTCTCCCTCTTTAAATTTAAACTTAGATACCAAACCAAGTATTCCTATGGCAAAACCTGAGGAGGCTTTTGATATTCCCGCTTCTTCAGACGGAATAAAATTTAACGTAGAAGTTGCTCCGGCAATAGAAATTCTGGATGATTCTGAAAAGCAGTCGAATGATTTGGTACAGAAACACGGTTTGTATGATCATCGATTAGATTTAGCTAAATTTCAGATGCCTACAATTGATCTTCTTACAGATTATGGAAATGAAGAAATCTCTGTTAATAAAGAAGAATTAGAAGAAAATAAAAACAAAATTGTTGGTCTTTTGAAGAATTTCAACGTTGGAATTGCTGAGATTAAAGCAACCATAGGACCGACAGTTACTTTATATGAAATTGTACCAGAAGCCGGAATAAGAGTTTCTGCCATTAAAAAATTGCAGGATGACATTGCATTGAATCTTTCAGCTTTAGGAATCAGAATTATTGCACCAATGCCAGGAAAAGGAACGATAGGAATTGAAGTTCCGAGAAAGAATCCTACCATGGTTTCTATGCGTTCGGTAATTGCTTCTCAGAAATTCCAGAATACAGATATGGATCTTCCTGTTGTGTTTGGAAAAACAATTTCGAACGAAGTTTTCATGGCAGATTTATCCAAAATGCCTCATCTTTTGATGGCAGGTTCTACAGGACAGGGAAAATCAGTCGGGATTAATGCCATTTTGACTTCCTTACTCTATAAAAAACATCCAAGTGAGCTGAAATTTGTGATGGTAGATCCTAAAAAAGTTGAACTCTCTTTATATTCAAAAATCGAAAGACATTATCTGGCGAAACTTCCGGATTCTGATGATGCTATTATTACAGATACGCATAAAGTGATCAACACCTTGAATTCTCTTTGTGTAGAAATGGATCAGAGGTATGATCTGCTTAAAAATGCTTTCTGTAAAAACCTTAAAGAATACAATAAGAAATTCAGCGAAAGAAAATTGAATCCTGAAAACGGACACCGATATTTGCCATACATCGTTTTGGTAGTTGACGAATTTGCAGATCTGATCATGACTGCCGGAAAAGAAGTTGAGCTTCCTATCGCAAGATTGGCACAATTGGCAAGAGCTGTCGGAATTCACCTTATTGTTGCAACGCAAAGACCCTCTGTAAATGTAATTACAGGTATGATTAAAGCGAATTTCCCTGCAAGAGCTGCATTCAGAGTGATTTCCAGTGTAGATTCCCGAACAATTCTTGATTCTCCGGGAGCAGATCAGTTAATCGGAAAAGGAGATATGCTTTATTTTAACGGAAATGAGATTTTGAGGCTTCAGTGTGCTTTTGTTGATACTCCTGAAGTTGAAAAACTGGCAGAATTTATTGGTGAGCAAAAAGGCTATGCATCAGCATTTATGCTTCCGGAATATGTAAATGAAGAAGCTACGAGTTCTGTTGGCGCATTTGATCCGAATGAAAAAGATCAGTTATTTGACGAAGCAGCAAGAATTATTGTTTCTACACAGCAAGGTTCTACTTCAATGCTTCAGAGGCAGCTTAAATTAGGATACAACAGAGCAGGAAGAATAATGGATCAGCTTGAAGCAAGCGGTATTGTAGGAGGATTTAATGGAGCTAAAGCAAGAGAAGTTCTTATCAGTGATCTGAATTCTTTGGAACAGTTTTTGGAAGATTTGCGAAGTTAAAATTCAGGAACAATCACATTTTTAACTTTTAGTACTTAAAATTGTCTAAAGAATAGAAAAATTTAGAAATAGAAAAATGAAAAAAATAATTTCAAAAATAGCAATTGTAGGTTTTGTAGCAGGAAGTATTGCTTTTGTTCAGGCTCAGAAAATTGATGCCAAAGCGAAAAAAATATTAGATGATGTAACGGCTAATTATAAATCTAAAAAAAATTCTTATTTTAAATTTGCCTTTGGAAGCGGTGTAAACGGTGTTGTAAGCAAAAACGAACCAGGGATATATTACACAGCCGGAGATAAATACAAATTGAAAATCATGGAAACTGAGCAGATTTTCGATGGAAGTAAAATCTACAATATCAATACAGAAGATATGGAAGTTACTGTAGCGAAACCCAATGCAAGTTCTACCATGTTTTCGCCTATTAATTATTTAACTTCTTACAGAAATGATTACAACGTTACCTATAACGGGAAAAAAACAGTAGACGGTGTAAGTGCAGATTTCATTAAACTGACTCCTGTAAAAGCAAACGGATTAAAATACATTTACATTTATATTGATGGCGCGAAAAACCAAATGCTGAAGCTTGAGCAGCACGGAAACAACAAAGACATTGCGGTTATCTCTATCAAAGAATACAAAGAAAACCAACAGTTAGACGCAAATATGTTTGTTTTTGATAAGAATAAATATAAAAACTATCTCGTTACAGAATTATAATTCTAAATATATATTAAAATTTAAAGTCACAAAGGAAACTTTGTGGCTTTTTCATTAATTTTGGCAAATGTTTAAAATACTAGACCGATATATCATTAAAACCTTTTTTGGTCCGTTCTTTTTTATATTCAGTGTATTGTTTTTCATTTTCATTGTAAACATTGTCTGGATTCAGCTTGGGCAGTTTATGGGAAAAGGTCTTACGACACTGCAAATTATGAAACTGCTATTTTATTTGGGAGTGAATGTAATTAGTATGGTTTTACCTTTAACAATACTTTTGGCGAGCATCATGTCTTTTGGAGAGTTTGGGGAACGCTACGAACTTGCTGCAATGAAAGCGGCAGGAATATCTTTAACGAGAGTGATGATGCCGCTTGTAGGCGTTGTTACTTTTCTTGCCATATTGCTGTATCTTTTTTCAAGTAATATTATTCCGGATTTTCAGCGAAAGGCAAAAAATATGCTTTTTAATATTGCCCAGACTAAACCTGCTTTGAATTTTACACCAGGACAATTTATTGATCAGATTCCGGGATATTTAGTAAAATTTGATAAAATTGAAGGAGAAGACGGACGTAATTTAGAAGGAATTTTCATTCATAAAAAAGCTAATACTTTTGAAAACCAACAATCTATTGTTGCTGAGAAAGGAAAATTTGTAACTCCTCCCAACAAAAATTATCTTCAGTTGATGTTGTTTAATGGATATGTTGTTGAAGATACTTATGCAGGAAAATCTGAAAATGTAAGATTAAAACAACCAGATCAGGCAATAAAATTTGATACTTTGGTGAATCATTTTGATGTCAGCGAACTTATCAACAAAGCTATCGAGCAGGAGAAAATAACCGAAGATTATCGTTTTGAAAACTTCAATGAATTATTTAAAACCATTGATAAGACAAAAAAAGAAAATATTAAACTGGTGAACAATATCAGTAATGAGATTATATCACAAACCAACTCTGCAGTCACTTATATGGATAAAAATAAGTCGAAAGCTCCTGTAAGATCTCAATATAAACTAGACACGATAAAAACAGATAAAAAACTTGAGATGCTCTACAATGCACACAGCAGATTAAATGATCTTAAGGCTACAATTGATTCTAAGAATCAGGAAATTGGTCCGAGTGTAAAGTATTTCAATAAAGTTGTACTTTATCAGCAGAGAATGATTTCGTATTCATTTACCTGTATTATTTTCTTCATGATCGGGGCAAGTTTGGGTTCAATCATCAGAAAAGGAGGAATGGGAGTTCCTGTAATTGTAGCTATTGTAATTTTCATTATATTCTACGTTATCAATGTAGGATTCGAAAACGTAGCATGGTCCGGAAAGATGAGTCCATATCTTGCAGCCTGGCTTCCGAATATGATATTATTTCCTTTCGGAGTTTTAATGACTTATAAAGCTCTTACAGATTCTCAGTTGTTCGATTCTGAAAAATACAAAGCATTCTTTAAACCATTAATCCAGGTTTTTGTAAAAAATAAAGAACATAAACGTTATCAGTAAATATATAATCCGGAAATTTTTTCCGGATTTTTTTAATTATAAAGCTGCATTTCTAATCTGCAAGAATAATTTTAAAAAGATTTAAGAATATCAAAAAAAATTCCCATATTTATGATCTAATTTTAATTGAAAATTATATGAAGAAATTATTACTTATTGCGTTTTTTGGACTTTTAACTATACAGGTTTCTGCACAGGAAGAAAACGCAACCTACAATGGTGAAAAATATGGTTATGTTATCGATAAATCCGGAAAGAAAATAGAAGGTGTTGTACAGCTGAACGGTGGCTATTCCAGTCCCTGGCAAAATCAATTGAAAGTAAAATTTGCTGCAGTTGCGGATATCGATAAGGTAAAAAATAAAATCAAATTTAAAACTTATGATTCAGACGACATTAAAGAATATATGGTTTATGAAGGAGACACACCAAGAGTTTTTCAATCTATAAAATATACGAATACGAGAGAGGCTCTTAATAGCTCGGATAATTACACAGGTCTTGGTGCAGGAATAAAAGCACTTAATAATCTTTCACGAACCTCACAGTTTGCTGAAGTTGTGATGGAAGGAAAAATTAAGGTTTATAAAATGTATGGCTATCCTACTTCTGGTGCGGCTTACAATTCTGCAGAGAATGAGCGACTAAGAACAAGTCCGGATTATGTATATTCCAAAAAAGGAGGTAAAGTAGAAGATTTTACTCCTGCTAAAGTAAAAATTGCCATTGCAGATTGTCCTTACGCAAAAGTAAAATCTACAAAAGGTGAGTATGCTTCTCTGAAACCAGATGAAAAACAGAGATCTGGTCTGGGAAAATTCATCAGAGACGAAGTCAAAAATGCAACAGTAGATAAATTGTCGATCATCAATGAGGTAATCTACGATTATAACGAAAACTGTAAATAATCACTTTTCAGAATAAAAAACAACTGCTTTTGTAGTTGTTTTTTTATATCTAAATTTTGTTAATCACAATAGATTGTTTTTAATTTAATCTTTTGCAATAACTGAATATATTACTGTTAAATTTTTCTATCTTTAATTCTAAATTAAGAGTTTAATCATGAAAAATCTATTCTTTATTTTATTAATGTTTTTAGGCATTTCTATTTCGGCTCAACAGACCGATAAAGAAAGTTACATCAAAAAAGAAAGTATTGGCGGAAAACTGGATTTCACAAAAAAAATTGACGAAAAATATAAAGAGAATCCCATGGTGGTTTTTGGTGATACTGCTTACAACAAAAAAGATTTCGCCATTTTACTTTGGGCAGCAAACGTAAGAAACCTGGGAGTAGAATCTCTTGATCAGGCAGTAAAATTATGGGAAGAAATTTATAAAAGAAATCTGACCGACCCGGAAAAAAAAGCTTTAAAAACAGGTTTTGAAGCAAAGTTTTAATTTGAAAACGATTTTGTCACATTTTTTGTTTTAGCAAAACGATCTCAAAATTGCTATTATGAAAAATTCATTTTTAATCTTCGGTTTATTTCTTATTGTCTCGTGTAACAAGGAAAATAAACAAAAAGCATATGAAAATTTTGCTGTTACAGATAGTTTAAATTCAAATAAAACTTCTGATTCTTTATCATTAAAAAATAATCTAAGTTCTGTTGATGATATAAAAAGAGAATATAATCTTGTTAATTCTCAATTGCTGGCAAAAAAACTTGATTCGGTAAAATTGGATTACGAATGTGATGAACGAACAGGAAATATAGTTTATTACGCTGAAAAAGGAATTCTGAAGGTGATAAAATACTTTGATTCGGACAGCCACTATTCTAAAGTAGAAACCTTTTTTGTAAATGAAGGAAAACCTTATTTTGTTTTTAAAGACGAAACAGTCTGGAGTTTTGACGGCGGAACTCCCGAAAAACCTGAAACAAAAGATGATATTACAGAAAAAAGATTCTACCTCGTTGACGGTAAATCGATTCAATGTCTTGAGAAAAAATATACCATACAATCAAGCGTAAAGAATAATCCGAAATCTGAAAATATTCCCAGTAGGGAAATGAAAAACTGCTCTGTGGATGAATTGCAGAAAACCTTCAATCTTCTTATGAAAAATAAAGGTAGTAAAGGAAATATAAAATGTCTGTAAAACAAAAAGTGGTCTCAAATAATGAAACCACTTTTTTTATCATTTAAACTGAAGTTAAACTTTCATAATTTCAGCTTCTTTTGTTTTAAGATGATCGTCACAAAGTTTCACATGCTTATCTGTAAGTACCTGAATTTCTTCTTCAGTAGCTTTGATTGCATCTTCAGAAACTCCTTCCAATTTCTTCAGTTCTTTTATTCCGTTTTGTCTTGCGTTTCTTACAACAATTTTCGTGTCTTCAGTTTCTGCTTTTGCCTGTTTAGCCAGTTCTCTTCTTCTTTCCTCAGTTAATGGCGGAACATTTAAGATGATGTTTTCCCCGTTATTAGAAGGTGCAAAACCTAAATTTGAATTGATAATTGCTTTTTCTATCGCTCCAATCGCAGTTCTATCCCAAGGTTGAATAGAAATTGTCATCGCATCAGGAATAGAAACGTTAGCAACCTGATTAAGAGGAGTAAGAGCACCATAATACTCTACCATTACATCCTGAACCATGTTCGTAGACGCACGTCCCGCTCTGATTCTTTGAAATGCATGATCCAAGTGCTTTACAGCTGCTTCCATATCATGTTTTACAGATTCTACAATAAGATCTAATTCTTCCATTATATAATAAAAATTTGATAAATTACACATGTTAATATAGTAACTGATAATCAATAGTTTAAGTATTAGTAAAACGCTTTTTTTATGCTCTTTTTTTACTGTTTTTTTACTATTTTTTACTATTTCTTGATGCAAAAATAAAGAATGTTTTCCTAATAACAGCAATGTTTTATAGTAATCTAAATAGTGTTTACAGAAGTTTAAAACTTTACTTGAAGCGTTATCTTATCAAGTTTAGAAAAAAAAAAGATTTTCATCAGGATAATATAATTATAAATTTTCAATATATCACTTAAAGTATAACTTTAATTAATTGCTGTAAATAATTGTTAAATTTTGATTTTGGTGTATTTCTTTTTTATACGTTTGCAATGTCAATACTTCATAAAATATCTTAGATTACGAAATCTTAAACATAAAAAAGCCACTTTAAGGGTTTACACTGCGAAATGTATGATGTATTGACACCCCTTATTGTGGCTTTTGCTTTTTTTTGATATGGAAGCAAATATAAACAAATTTACAGGAAAAGATGGTACACAAACTATCTCTAGTAGAGAAATTGCAGAGATTACAGGAAAACGTCATTCGGATGTTCTGAATGCAATACGTAAAATGGAGTCCGGATGGCAAAAAGTTAGCGGGCGAAGTTTTACGTTGGCTGAATATATTGATGAGCAAGGGAAGTTTCGCCCTGAATATATTCTGAATAAAACTGAATCGATGTATGTTGGTTCTAAGTTTAATGACGAATCCAGAGCGAAATTAGTTATCAGATGGGAAACTCTGGAAATTGAAAAGCAGAGTTTAAAACCACTATCTCAATTAGAAATTTTAGCTCAGTCAACTCAAATTTTAATAGAGCAGGATAAAAGAATTGGAAATCTGGAATCGAAAATAAATCAGATAGAAAACCAGTCGAAGACAAATCCGGATTATTTTACCATTGTTGGTTATTGCACTTTGAATAATATACCGTGTCCTTTGCCTGTAGCTTCAAAAATGGGCAGGGCTGCAACTAAAATTTGTAAGGCGAATAATATTCCAACAGATTCTATACCAGATCCACGATTCGGAATTGTCAAAACTTACCCTCTCTTTGTTTTAGAAAATGTATTTAACAACGTAACAATAAATTAAGATGAGAACAATAACAAGAGAAACGCACTATTGTGATCACTGCAATAAAATGTACCTCACAAGAGGTCACTGTTCTATTCACGAACTTCGATGTTCCAAAAACCCTGAAAATAAAAGAGACTGCTTTTCTTGTTCTGGATTGGTTTCAAACCATGTAGGCTATACCCAGCATGATAAGGATGGAAATAATATAAAAGAAGAATCTGTAAAAGTTTTCTACTGCAGCTTGATTGATATCTATGTTACTCCTCCGAAAGCTGAACATAAAGGCAATCAGTATGTTTTAGATAAGGATAATATATTTATGCCCAAACATTGTATAGCGAAAGAAGAAATTACGGATGCATTTTTTAATGATCCTTTCTAAAATAAAAGCCCCAATAACTCGGGGCTTTTCTCTTATTCTATTCACTTTAAAGTCTCAAGATAGGCTCTTAAATTTGCTTCGTGGTTTTCTATCTCAGTCCGGAAGCAGTATAAATGATAACTAACTGCTGATAATGCGACTAAAATTAAAATCATTAATATAATTATTATGGTTGCCTGATTCTTTGTCATTTTGTGTTTTATTTCCAATCTTTTGAAGTCTAAAATTAATTTTTTCTAAGTCTCCAAAAACTTTCATTAGCATTCATAAGGTCAACAATTGTTAGTCCTAATTTTTGCATTTTTTTTATGACTTTGTCATATTCGCCTATTGCTTCAAATCCAATTTCTTTAATTTTCTCACGTTCTTTTTCTGTTAGGTCTTCAAATGACTCTTTCATTGTGTCTGTTTTTTTTAAGTTATAATTTTTACCAATCTCTAGATGCCTCAATATTTAGTCCTGAAATATAGTCTGATAAGCTTTTATTTAAGTCATTAAATAGCAAAGGAAATTCAATTGGGAAATTTTTATAATATGGTTTTATTTTACCTGCTTTATTGTAATAAAATGAAGTATCTTTCATGTCAAAAGAAATCCATCCACCCGAATTGAACTCTCCTGCTTCAGAATAAGTTTCGACCGTGATAACATCAAATTTATATTTTCCATCTTTAAATGAAACTTCAATCTGATACCTACCATCCTCACAAAAGTTTTTTCCTAAAATCTTTTTGCATATTATGGGATTTTTTGAGCCTTCAAACCTAACATATTCATTTTCGATTTTACCTAGAATAACCTTTTCAGGGTTTTTATATGTTCTATTAATCCATTCTAGAGTTTTAATGTAGAGTTCTTTTGCAGTCTTGCCATCCTTATTTACAACCACGAAATCAGTAAACTGCTTATCATCCATTATAAATGAGGATTCTTGCCCCCATGCCATACCTGAAAACAAGACAAACGTTAGTATTAGTTTTTTCATATATGATATTATTATTCGCAAATGTAATAATAAGAAATAACTTCACTTTACGGGTATCCGTATTTTTACGGTATTTCATAAAAAAAAGTTAAAATCACGATTTGGTGTTAATATTAATTTTATATTGCACGACATTTTTAATCGATCAAATAATACTATTTTAGCATGAATAAATATATTTTAATCAATGAAAACAAGAATTCTATTAATGTGTGCCGCTGCTGCACTAATTTACTCATGCTCTACTGACCGAGAAGAACAAATAAATGATAAACCAGCTGAAAAAGCAAAGCTTGAAAAGCTGGAATTTAAAAAACTAAAAACTAATAAAAAAGACTCAACTCAAACCTACAAAACCGAAAGTGATTCCTCAGGAGTATTTTTTCCTGTTGCGAGTCCTTCAAACGGCGGTTTAGATCCGAGTTTAGACCCTAATCCAGAACCTGATCCAAATGACCCAGAAATCATTCCTCCAGGAGATATTAGACCTCCAAAAAAGTAGTAAATTAAAATACTCAACTATTTCAGCACTTGGAAGTTTCTTAGTGCTGATTTCTGCTACTTTCCCTTTTTCAAATAATATTATATCTTTATTTTCACCTGAAATAAACACTACCTACGTTGAAGCAGCGAATAATAATTTAGCTGCGGTAATCTGGTCTTTTTCAATATGTTTCCAAGCGACATTTTTAATTGTTGCTAACTATTTTAAGCCCTATATATTAAGCTATATTCCGGCTCTGTTTACTTCGCTGTATTCTTCGGCTTTTTACTTTCTACCATTACTAGGACATACCCCAAATGAAAACTTCTGGTTTTTCCTTTATATTATAATTATCATCTTGATTCTGATAGGTATCATGCAAGGTCTTAATCTTTATATTAAATTAATAAAATTAAGAGAAAAACTTATTGAGGAAACTTTTCAGGAATACCTGAACGAAAACTAACACCACATCTAATATTAATATGAAAGAAGATTATCAAATGATAAAAAAACTTGTAGAAAAAAATGAATATTTCTACAAACAAAAACAATTAAGTAAGGTTGAATTTATTAAGAATAGTTTGTTTTTAGCAGGAAAGCTTGAATGCATTTTACAGGACCAGCAGAAGATCAGTATAAAACAATTTGTAATAGATGAATTTAGTCTTATAAAATTCAATCTAGCAATTGGAAATTTAAAAGCAGTAATTAATTAATTACTGCTTATTTTTTTTAATTGCGCTTCAAGAGTTCCGACCTCTTCATCTATAACATCATCCAATCCCAATTGGACAATTATTGCCTTTAAATATATTCTATTTATTTCCGAAGCTATCTTATTCTCATTCTCGTATTTATTTACCTTATCCATTAGCTCCAAGTTTTTCTTGTGTAAGAAGTTTAGCTTATCCTCTATAGGTAATTTTTCAAAAATAAACTTTTGTACATCTTCCGTACTAATAACACTTTTATCCCAATAGTCTAATTCTGGAAAAGCTATCTTTATCTTAGATAAAGTTTCTTCTGGTATTGGTTCTTTTTTCAATGCCTGCGAAAATGCAGATTCACTCTTATAGCCAATTTTAAGTGCAAAATCCTTTTGACTTTCTACTTTTTGTATACCCTTTAGGTAGGCGATAAACCTTTGTATAGAGTTTTTATCCATTCTTTGAAAAATTTTACCCTTGATAATCAATACTTTATGATTTAAAGGTAAAGAAACTTTATCTTTTATTTGTTTAGAAATAAAGAAACTTTATCTTTGTACTATAATTACAACGTAAACGATTATAAAATCAGCTACGAAAATACAAATAATATAATAATGATAAAAGTAAGAGAAACTATTTCGCCCGTCTTGAGTGACTTTTTGAGAGAGTTTACAAGCAAAGACGACAGAGCAGATGTTGTGAATAAAGTCTCTGGTGTTGGTACTTCTACATTGAGAGATTTGGTATACCGAGTTAACCCAGTTACAGATAACAGTTTGCCAGCATTAAAATTATTACTTCTTAAAGCCAGTAAAAATGCAGATGCAAAAATAAAAGCTGCGAGAAGCTGCAAAAAAGAAGTGAAAAAAGTGATCGACTGTATTTAACACTCAAAAACTCAAAATCATGCAACCAACAGTATCAACTCAGAATTTAGAAGTGATTGCGCTTCAAAGATTGTCAGAAGAAAATTTCATCGATTCAGATGTTGTTTTCGACTACGCAAGAGGTCTTTTTACCGGGTTCTTGCAGATTACTTCTACTCTATCAATTGATTTTACAGATTCAAAATTCTGTATTGCCGATGAAGGTGAAAAAATAGCTGAGGTAACTAAAGAGATCGAAGATTCTTACTTGGCTTACTTAGATGCTAATTATAGATATGTTGATGCTAGTGAAGTAGAATATGAGTTCGCAGATTTTAGAAACAAATTTCAAAGAGAAAATTAATATGAAAGAGTTTATAAGTGGTTTCGATTTTAATGACAGTCCAAACAAAAGACGTAGAAAGCCAAAATTTGATAAAAGCACAGTTAAGCCAGATACTGAAATTTCTTGTCACAATTGCATCAATGCTAAACTATCTGAGGTTACCAAAAAACAAGGCACTGTTTATCATTGTGAGTTAAAAAAATATCTGTTTTTCGGCTATTGGCGCGAAACAAAAGCAAAAACTTGTGATTCATTTAAAAATGAAAATTAATATGAAAACAGCATTAAACATTGTGATTGCTTTTCTAATTATTGCAATTGCATCAGATTTCGACACCAACAGCAAGAGTGAGATCTTGAATTACACAAATACTTTCTTCTATGCTGCAGGTTTAATCTTAACGATTATTCTACGAGTGAAACACAAACAATTTCTTCAATTTTTAACACAACCATCATGAAGCTAAAAAACAAACTTAAAAACAGGTTTAAAAAAAGATTCATTTCAAATTATACCTCAATTACGTGGTTTACCGCCCGATATTTTAGAAGAGGTATTTGGATTCTTTTGAATTGCATTTACGCAGTGAAAGTGAAACTTAAAGCAAATCTTAAATCATGTCAGATCCAAACTACTTAGCCGCAAAAACATTTTTAAGCTTATTACCCGATGCACAGAAGATCAAATTGTGTAATTCAATTATAGCAGGCGTTGAGAGCAAGAAGAGAACCAAATCGCAAAGGGTAAAAGATTATTCTAAATGGCTAGATAAAAAATAACACTTAAAAATACAGTATATGAACCTTACAAAATTTAACACTGCACTCGATTTACAAGATTTGACAATTGAACAAATAAGAGAATTGTATGAATTAGGTAAAGATACAATAAACAGAGTTGGGCACACTGGTTTAAGACTCAACGATAGAGAAGAATGGAATATTCTGATTTTCTACGATGAAGAGTATAAAAGAGTTTACCCAGACTACACAGCCTTAGAAAACTTTCATACTGTAAATTTTGATGTTTTCATATCTATTCACTTTAAACAAGAAGCTTAGCAATGGACATTCAAACTTATTTGACAGAACCTCTTGAAAAACGAAGAGAAATCGTAAAAGATGCAAAACCTAATTCTTGCCCATTCTGGCTTGAAAGACTACAAACAGCGATTAATAATTCAAATCCTTTTGCAGTAATGTTTGATAAAAACTTAGTTGCTGAATACTGGACTTTAAAATCTCAAAACTAAAAGCATGGCAAACGATCCAAAAATAATTACAACAGCAGATATAAGCAAAGCAAATGATCTGATATTATCTGTTAATCAATTGAACGGTGTGATAGGTAAAACACCAGAGAAGGCTAAAAAGGTAAGACCTGCCAAAGGCGGTGGCACATGGACTTACGTCTCTGGTTCTTACATGAAAAAGCAGTTAAATATGCTTTTTGGTTGGAATTGGGATTTTGAGATTGTTTCAGAGCAGATTTTAATCGAAGCATCTGAAGTAATTGTAAAAGGCAAATTGACGTGTAGATCAAACGGTCAAACCATAGTTAAAATGCAATACGGCAACAAAGATATTATTTTTAAAAAAGGTACTCAAACACCTTTATCAATTGGCAATGATTTGAAATCCGCCGCCACCGATGCACTTAAAAAGTGCGCTGCAGAAATTGGGATTGCTCAGGATGTGTATGCACCGGAAGATTTTAAAGATGTTGAAGTTGTAGAAGAAATTCCTTCGGGAAAGTCTAACGCTGAAAAAATGGCAATATGATACAATACGCAGTTTTTGAGACAGAAGAATTATGGCTGAATTTCAGGGCGCCTTATTTCACTTCAAGCGAAGCAGTCGCATTAATGCCTGAGCCTAAAAAGAAAGGCGAAATATTATCTGTAGGGGCCAAAACTTATGTTAGAAAATGCGCTGCATCTATTCTTGCACCGCCACCGCCACCGCAATACAATCACGCAATGGAACATGGCAAAAACACTGAGCCGGTTGCCGTGATGGGATTGGCCAAACACTTAGGTAAGTCAATTGAAGATGACGATTTTATCTACACTTCAAATAATGGTTTTGTGTTCTTCTATGATGACGAATACAATCTGGGTGGAACTCCTGATGTCATTATGAAAGCTCTTAAAAAGTCGGCAGAAATTAAATGCCCAAATTCTGATACACATTTGGAACATTTGACTTTGCTTACCCCAGAAGATGTGGAAATTCACTTACCAAAATATTACGGCCAAATGCAAAGTAATATGTACTTAACAAAAACGGATGAATGCATTTTCATGAGTTTCGACAATCGTTTTTACAACGATAAGCTGCATGAACATTACATCTACATTCCAAAAGATGATGATTACATAGAAAGGCTTTTAATCAAAGCTAAAGCTGGAAAAGAATACAAAGAATCGATTCTAAAACTTGTAAATGAAAACTAATGGCAATACTCCACCACCCCAACGAAAACCAAGTACCAAAGGTTTACGACAAAGAGGATCACTACAAGTTTTTCCTTTGGTATTTAGAAACGACACACAGACAGCTCACGAAATCCGAAATGCTTCGCACACAAAAGAATTTTACATACGACATGGAATTTTACATGTCACTTCCCAACCCAAGTAAAACAATAGAAATATTATAATCATGTCAAGAAAATATTTAACTCCAGCAAATGAAGAACAAGCCTTCAAGATGAAAATTACAGATAAAATTACTGAGACAAAATCTTATCTCGAAGAGCTTAGAAACACAGCAAAAAAGCATCTTAACAATAAAGAAATGCGCAGATACAAAGCTGTTTGCAATCTTATTTTAGAAAATGAAAATAAACTTGCTGCTTACAGAAAAGAAAGTGTTTGCAGTAGTCGTGTAATCTTGAAAAGAATTAGAAGCAATGCAGTCTACAATTAAACAGAAGCTGGGAAAATGTTTGGATTGCCCGGAAGACTCCTCAGAAAAAGCACTGATTGCGAAGCGCTGTAATACTCACTATTGGCAACACCGAGCATCAGTAAAGAATCCTAAATCTGAATGGAAAGAACCAAAGAGAAAGGAAATGAATGCGTTTTTAAAACCTCGAAAACCAATTGCAAAAAAGTCAGCAAAGCGAAAAAAAGAAGATCCAATCTACATACGTGAAAGGCTTCGGTTTTTATCACAACCGGAAAATCTCAGATGTTTTATCGATAGCTGTAATAAAAGAGCTGATACAGTAGAACATACGATGGGAAGAAAGGGATTTGCAGACAAATGGGCGAGAGATAACAACATAAGTCTATACTTAGATGTAAGATTCTGGAAACCGTGCTGTAATGATCACAATTTGGAATTAGAAAGAAATCCGGAATTATCTCAGAAATATCAACTCAGTAAAATTTCAGGAAATGCCAAAATTCAAAAAACGAATTAACATAGAAAACGCCACAACCTTCAAATTAGAGTACAAAGACGGTAACGGCGATCTGAAAGAAAAGGAATTTGCTTCTTATAAATCAATGGAGCAATTCAATAGCCGACAGGATGCATTTTTATATCTGGATTTTCACCGATATGCTTTTGTAGATGGAAAATGGCATCGGTTTCTGAAGCTTCGCTCTCCATTTTTATTCCAGGAAGAAATTGACTTTTTAAACAAAACATTCACTGAAAGTATTGAGTCTGAAAATACTCAAAATACTAAAAGTGAAGACAAATAAACTCAAGCATGAAAGTAGTTTTAAAAGGATATGATGTTTTTATAGGTGCTGATGTTGGAGCCGATAATTACACAATAAATATTCCTCATTTAAAATTCTTCAAAAGTTACAACATTAAAAAGAATCCTTTGGCTTCGCTTGAAAATAAAGCAGCCGAAATAATAAACGAAAAACTGAACAATGAATTATCAAGAGTTTCTAAATAAAAAAACAAAGGTTCATACACACAGGGGTTTTTCACCTTTTGAAATGAATCCTAATCTATTTCCTTTTCAGCAATTTATTGTAGAAAGAAATCTTACGAAAGCTAAGCATGGCGTTTTTGCCGATTGTGGATTAGGCAAAACTATAATGCAACTTGAAACGGCGACTCAGACAGTTAGAAAGACTAATAAAAAGGCTTTAATTCTTGCGCCTTTAGTTGTAGTTGCCCAGACAAAAAGAGAAGCTGAAAAATTTAGATTTGATTTAGATAAAGTTGTGATTACAAATTTTGAAAATCTACACAATATCGATCCTAGAGAATTTTCTTCTTTGATTGTAGATGAAAGTTCTATCATGAAAAACTTTGAAGGAAAAGTTAAAAATCAAATTTTTAATTACTTCAAAGATTCCGATTTCAAATTTGCTTTTACGGCTACTCCATCACCCAACGATCCGATGGAATTAGGAAACCATTCTGAATTTCTCAATTATCAGTCGAGATTAGAAATGCTGGCAACATATTTCATAAATGACCAAGATCATACAAGCAAATGGAGATTAAAAGGTCACGCAATAGATAAATTTTATCAGTCAATTAGCAACTGGGCTTTAATGCTAACCAAACCAAACGATATAGGATTTTCAATGCCTGGTTATGAATTATCAGAGATTAAATATTCAGAGCATAAAATTGAGACTGAGAAATTAAATAACGGTTTACTCTTCAATGATCTTGCGGTCTCTGCCACTGATTTTAATGCGGAATTGAGAAGAACAAAGAAACAGAGAATTGAACAAGCTGCGGAATTGGCTGCAAAAAAAACAAATCATATTGTATGGGTTAAACATAATGAAGAAAGCTCAGAAGTAACTAAAATGATTGATGGTGCTGTTGAAGTTTCCGGATCTGATAAGCCAGAAGAAAAAGCGGAAAAACTATTAGCATTTGCAAATAATGAATTCAGAGTTTTAGTGACAAAATCTAAAATAGCTCAGTACGGTTTGAATTTCCAGAATTGTGCAAGTCAAATCTTTATGAGTTTAGATTTCTCTTTTGAAAGCCTATATCAATCAATCAGGCGTAGTCACCGTTTCGGACAAAAAAATCAAGTAAACATTAATATCATTACTACAGACACAATGCAGAATGTTGTTTCCACAATAAAAACAAAGGAAGAACAATTCAAAGCAATGCAACAAATAATGATTAAAAACCAAAATTTATGGAATACAAAGCAATTTATGGAGACTGCGTAGAAGAAGTCTCAAAATTAGAAGATAAAAGTATTGATTTTTCAATTTTTAGCCCACCATTCGCAGAATTATTCGTCTACTCAGATGATATTCGAGATATGGGAAATTCAAAAAACTACAAAGAATTTTTCATTCATTTTAAATTCCTTATTGAACAACTTGCTAAAAAAATTAAAAATGGAAGACTAGTAGCCGTTCACTGTATGGACTTACCAATTATGAAAGGTAAAGAAGGATTTGTCGGGCTTAGAGATTTCTCCGGTATGTTAATTCAAGCGTTTCAAGAATTTGGATTTATCTATCATGACAGAATCACAATTTGGAAAGATCCAGTTGTTGAAATGACAAGAACAAAATCCATTGGTCTTCTTCATAAAACAATAAAGAAAGATGCTGTAATGAGCAGAACCGGAATCCCTGATTACATTTTAGTTTTTAGAAATTCAGGAGAAAATGAAGTGCCAATCACTCATCAGGATAAAGATCATACAAAAGAAAATTTTCTACCTGTAAATCTTTGGCAAAAATATGCATCACCTGTTTGGTATGATATAAATTACTCTGATACGCTTCAATATAGAAGCGCCAGAGCTGATAAAGACGAAAAGCATATTTGTCCTTTACAGCTGGAAACTATAAGAAGATGTTTGCATTTATGGAGTAATGAAGGAGATACTGTTTTAAGTCCTTTTGGCGGTATTGGCAGTGAAGGTGTTGAATCAATTGGACTGAACCGAAAACCCATCCTTATTGAGCTTAAGAAATCATATTTCGATCAATTGCAAAAGAATATGAAAATAGCATGGGATAAAAAAAATCAACTGCAATTATTTTAAAAATAGTAAAGGGGGTGATATACACTTGTAATATAAAAGATTTGGACTGAAAATAAATATCACATGGCAAAAGATAAAAAATCATTCGTAGCATATACAGACTGGAATAAAACATTTGAGAAGCTTTCTGATGATGAAGCTGGAAAGTTGGTGAAAATTATGTTTGCTTATGTCAATGATGAAAATCCCGAAGCACCAGACAGAATTACAGAACTTCTTTTTGAACCGTTCAAAAATCAGCTTAAAAGAGATTTGAAATCCTATGAGAAGACTTTAGACGAAAAGAGCCGTAAAGGACGATTGGGAAATCTAAAAAGATGGAATCCCGATCTGTATGCAAAAGTTAATAATGAATTAATGGATTTGGAAGAAGCTGAAGAAATCGCTAAACATCGCCACAGCGATAAATTAATCGCTACAGCGATAAAACCGTCGCAGAAAATCGCTGATATTGAAATTGTAGATGATATTGTAGATGATATTGTAATTGATATTGATAATGTTATTCTTTTAGAAAAAGAAACAAAAGAAATTAATTTATCTGATCAGCTTTTTGATGATGGTTTTTCAGATGGTAAAATTTCAGAAGAAAAAAAAGAAAAAAGTTGCGCTAAAAAAGAAAAACAGGAACCGCCAGATTTAGAAACTTTTCTGCTGTTTGCTCAATCCGTCTATCAAGAAGAATTAAAAATTGATTATCAGCCGTATGATTTCACAGTCAGGGCAAAATATCAAAGCTGGATTGAATCAGGCTGGAAAGACGGCAACAAAAAGCCAATTCAGAACTGGAAAAGCAAATTAAAAAATACAATCCCATACTTAAAACCGACCTATGGAAAATCAAATTCAAACATCACAAACAACGGATTTAGTAATCAACCAAGAAATACCACAATGGGCAAAGGTGGGAAAGTCTCCGCTGCTTCCTTACTTGCCGAACGCGTTCGCAATCAAACTTCCGGAAACGGTACTGGCGGAAATTTCTCAGGCTAAATTAAAATATTCGAGTGATGATGATTTGATGAGATTTGCTAATCGAGTTGTTTATGAGATTGATCCGAAATTTCCAGATGATGAGGACAGTAATAATCCAGATGATCAGTTTTCGCCTCTTAATTTAGCTTTAAATCGTGTTATTGACTACGGCAGAAGGTGTGATTTAACTGAAAAAGAATTCATGATTGCAATAAGCATGGCTCAAAAAGGCCTTTTGCAAATGGATGGTGAAAAAGTGAGATTTTTCCGAGAAATTAATCAAGCTCACTTTGCTCAGTACGAAATGGGGTATGTAGATTTTAAAATTCGAGATCAGAAATATCAAAAGGCTAAAGATTCTATTAGAAATTTTCTTACTCCACCAGAAAAAGAAATTTCACCAGAAGAGCTAAAAATATTACGCCTTGAGAACATCAAAAGAGATTACTACAGATTCAATGCGGATGGAAAAGTTTTAGCCACTCACCTATTCTACGATTTAATCAGGAAAACCAGAGGGGATAAAATACGATTAGACTTTGTAGAAAATTTCCTTAAAAATTTCGTTCCAGAAGTTGCCGAAGGAAAATTAACCGCAGCAGGATCTTCTCAGATGCCGAAGGTGATCAAAAAAGATGTGTACGTTGAGTTTCAGGACGAAATAATAAAGCAGTACATCTTACATCTTAAAATCAATGAACAAACAGAATCGGAATGGATGCAACACTGGGAAAAGATTTACGATCAAAATCAAGTTTAGAAAAAGCCGAAGCAATGGCAAGTTTCAAAATAATTTACCAGAAGAACAGGGAAGATCAGAAACCGAAACCCATTGATTTTGAAATATGCTTTAAAAAGAGATTTTCAGGAAAGGAACTGATTGTTTTAAGGCAAATCATTGACGAAGAATATAATTCTGGCAAAACGTACACAGAGATTGGTTCTTTACTTAATCTCGATCACTCTACTATTGCATTTCACAGAAAAAAGTCATTAAAAAATGAATCAAGACTTTTAAAAAATTAAACCTATGCCCTACTACATCACACAAATATCCGTATCCGTTAACGCTCGAAATGATGAAGATGCAAAACAGAAAATAGAGAAAATCCTGAACGGCGTCCGGGAAAATAAAGAGTGCAAACCATACGTGAATTTTATTTCGAAGAATATCGAAAACAAATTTCAAAAGTTAGACGAGAAAATTATTAAACAATTAAATATTCAAAAACCATGAAAAAATTAATATCAATGACAGCTTATGTACAAGAATCATTTGATAAAGTAAAAACAATTGAGCAACATGTTATAACAGAATATAATGCAATTTGTCGATATTCAAAATTTTTAAAACAGCCTTTAACATTAGGAATGTTTGTTCCAACGGATGAAAAGGGTAATATTTTAGAAGAGCCTTTTCCTGATTTTGATGGTAGTAATCAATTATGGGTATCAAAATATAGTAAAGCAAAAGAAAAGGTTTTATTTAAAGATGCTGTTTGTATTAATGAAAATATGCATTATTCTACAAAAAGAAAGTTTATTGATTTAAATAAATTAGACTCAATTAGACTTTATACAGAATTTATTTTTCATGATGGTAAAATTGAAAAACAATACTTCCCAAACAATGAAAACTTAACAATTGAATATTTAGTAAAATTTAATTTAGAATTAACGGAATCAGCAATAAAACAAATAGGACTATAGATACGGTAAATCGTAAGGTAAAACAAAACAATCACACTAATTTTATGCAAATGGAACAGCTAAAAATAGAAGCTCAGGCAAGCATCATTCTTGAAATTGTAAAGGCTTTAAAATATAACAGCTCAGGTATAGGTTTACGGCAGATCTATGATATAAAAATCGAGAGACCGTCATACAATAATAATAAAATTATTTTTACCCCAAAAGAAGGAAGACAATTAGATCCACTTCATTTCTTTTATTTGGGTTTGGATATTAATAGATAACTTATGAAAACAGTCTTATTAATAATTACAATGCTTTTTATTGTCTCTTGTAGCAATGAAACAGAAGCTGAATACTTTAATCCAAAATACGAAATAAAGGTGAATTTCAAGACGAAAGAAGCCTGGCAGTCCGGCAGAAAATTACAAAATGCTACTCAAGTTGAAAATGAGATATGCGAGAATATTATCAAGAATAAAATGCTTCCTGCCAATACAAAATTTTCTGAATTATGCTCAGGAGGAAATGACAAACGATTAAATTTCGCTCATGTCATTATTTCGGGCTCAGTGAATGGTTACTTTGTGATTTCATATGATGAAAACCGAATGATTTCTCACAAATTACAAAGTTTCGACTCAGCTAAATGCGGGTTATTTTGGATCATAGAAAAATAAGAGTTTTATACCTTACCTTTACATCATGGAAGAAATGGAAACCAAGATCCTTGAGATTGTAAAAAAGAAGCATGTTGAAACAGGTGGTAATAATGGAAACTTTTTTGGCGATTTTGATCATATATTAAAAATGCCAATTCCCGAACGAAATGCTTTTCTTCAAAGTATGCATGATAGAAAACTTATTGTAATTCGTGAAGGGCAAAATCCTAGAATGATTATGCTGCCAAAATAAAAAAAGGAGTTAAAAACTAACTCCTTTTTCTTGTAAATTATATATTTCTCGATGTAATATATTTTCGTTCAGATCTTCTTTTTTTGCTAAATTCCAAATGTAGTGCAATAATTGAAATATTTCCTTGTCATCCAAAGCAGCCTTAAAGATATATAAATCTCTTCGTTCTTTATTTTCGAAATATTCATTGTTGAATGTCATGACGTTTTCAGCTTCTTCTTCCCATTTAATACGATAATAGCCATCATATTCAATTTCTTTTTCTATTGCTTCTTCTCGAATAAGCTCCATTATATCGTTATAAACTGCTTCTGGATCTTCAGCCATATCCATCGTGATATTCATTATCACCTGTTCTGTATCTTGTATGCTCATTTTAAAATAGTGTTTGAGAAGTTTTCTCCGGTTCTAAATTTTCCATAATTAATTTTACATCATACTTTGGATATGCAAAGTCTAAATATACAGGATTATTCAACCACTTTTCATGATCTCGATCATTAACCACAACCGGCATTCTTTTTTTTTGAATTATGAATGTCTGCCATTAAAGTATTGGCTTTTGTCGTACAAATCGAAAACGTTGTAATATCATTCCACACGCTGTAGATACCTGCCAGCGCAAAAGGCTTATCTCCATTGTCAAGATGAATTCTATGAAGCTGTTTTACTTTCCCTTCCGGATCTGGATTGCCAAATTTATCAAGCGAACGCCATTCGTAGAATCCATTCACCAGAACTAAACATCTTTTGTTAATGCTATTTTTGTAACTGTTTTTCTGATCAAGTTCCTCAATAACCGCATTTAGAGTTTTTGCCTGAAAACTTCGGTCTTTTGAAAAAAATGGAAGTAACCCCCCAATCACCTAAAATCGCAACACTTGGATTTTCATCGGTAATTATTGGCAATGGTTTTTCCAATGTGCCTTTCGCACGAAACCCAGAAATTATCTTATCGCCTTTCCAATCTGTAAAATTAGTTTCTACATTAAAAGTTTCTCTGATCTCTTTCGTGGTCAGTTTTCCGTCTACGTAATAACACATACTTTAGTTTTCAGCTAATCTACAAAAATTGTACTATTCCGGATATTCTCCAAATTTGTTTTTCTCATTTTGCCGAATCCGGTTTTCGCCCCAGCTTAGTTTTTTTTCATCTTTATTTCGATCATCGCGTAGAACTTTTTTTGCAGGAAGCTTTATATCGTGTAGCCAAAATTTACCAAGTTTGAGGCTGTAATAATCCACAGACTGGATGCGGATTGTAAAAATTATCTTCTGTCCCGGCGAAAGCTCTTCAACATCAAATTTGTGTGATTCTGTAAAAAACACATCTACAATCTGTTTTTTATCATACAGCATCACGCGAATCTGATCTATGTGTTTTGATATAATTTCCCCATGAATTTCCATTTTTCAAAATTGATACAAATTGTAACAATAAAAAAATAAATCCTGATACAAATTGTAGCAAAAATTAAAAAGCCCCAACTCGTGGGGCAGATTAATACATCTCATTTTTTATTACCATTTTCCTGATATCGGAAATATGGTTAGGTTAAACTTTATTAGAATACTTTTTATAAGCTTTTGCCATTTTAACATCATAATCATTGATATGATAATTTTTTCCATTATAAATGCGCGCAAAATCAGCCCATCGTTTTTCCCTCAATTCATCATCTAGTTTATTAGATTTAATAAACTGAACAAAAGCATTAAGCTGGTCTGCTTCACTTCTGTACATCGCATTAATAAAGTCTTGTAGCGTTGAAAAGCCAACCATAGAATAATTAAAACCCATTATCTGGAATTTTCCCCAACTCGCTGATTTTAAAGCTTCATTTCGATTTAATTTTGCTGCTTTTTCCAGTCTTGCGTGTTCGTTTTTCGTATAACCTCCGGCTCTTGAATTTGAAATTTCCGGATTTTCGGCAGAATATTTACCACCTGTAAATTCATGAAATTTATGGCGTTCAAAAAGAATTTTTGGCTTTCCGTCGGCTTGAAAACCACCATCTAAACTTTCAACTTCTGCAACTGTTTTTATCGCTGCTACTTCGCATCTCAATTCTTTTGCTGCGTTTTTATAATCTTGTTCTGTTAGTGTTTTCATTTTTTTAAATATTTGTAGGTGAAAAAGATGAATATTAAAACTATTGCTATGATGCTTAAAACAATCCAAGTTCCGGCTTGAAACCCTTTTGAAGTAATATCAATTGTTTTATTTTTGACTACGGAAGCAACATCCTTTATGGTCTCTTTTGATACTGCAGTTTTTGCCAAATCTTGAATAAAGTTTGTTGCTTCTTCATTACGCTTATCCTCGTAATTTTCATTACTCTTTTTATAGCGATTATTTATCGTATAATTAGCATTTCCAAATATGATTACACTCTGTAAAGTATCTTTACCAATTATATTATTGTAAACTAATGGATTTAAAGAATCTGCTTTGCCTTTTATAATTATATGTCCTGAAACATCTTCCATCTGGCTTTTAAATACATGATCTGTAATTTTCTTGGTATCTTCTTTTAGAAGGATATCTTTTACGGAATCTGTTTTTAAAAGCTCAATTTCGGTCCTACCTTCTTTTACAATAGATATTGCTTTGCTTTTTGTCCTGCAGCTTACTATTAAGCTACTGAGAATTATCAGAATTATTATTTGTCTCATCTTCTTTTAGGTTTAAATCATTAATATTTAAAGTTTTATTAAATTTTGCGATTCTTTTAAGTAATATCTCCGGAGGGATTTTACCATTTGAAATAATACCCATGTTTACTAAAGCATTTCCACCCAAATACGTAAACATTATAAGTCTCAACGGAACTTTAATGTAAACAGCATCAATTCCTTCACTGGTAAAAATATTTATCAATACCTCAGAAATAAAGTAGAAAAATATAAAAAGACTTACTTTTTTCATAAAACCGAAAATCATGTTTTTGAAAGAAAAAGTAGAACTTTTCCAATGTTTCCAGATGCCAAGAATTAAATCGATAAATAGCAAGCCTGTCATTAACTGAATAAATGTCTGACTATCAAAATACCAACCTGTTAACCTTTCGGATATTGTCATTCCTATTGCTGGTATAGCTGCTAATTGAAATGATGCCCATATTTTACTTCCATATCCTCCAAAGTGAATAGCGAGAAGATTTTTTATAAAAAATTGTTTTACCATTATGTCTGTTTTAACTATGTGCTACTAATATTCCTTTTTCAAACTGTAAATTCTGATTAACACCGTTTTGATCTTTATACTGGAATATTCCTGTTTTACCTGTATTTGAACCAACTAGAATGTCACCAGACATAATCTCTAAAGCATTATTTGCAGTACCTCCATTTGCAGATATCCTTAAAGCAGTATTATTTGTGTTAATACCACTTGAATATATTTCTGCTGCTATATTATTGATAGACCCTTCGTTCCTAATGCTGAATATTCTGAATCTGTTTTTAAATGTGGGATTCCCTGGATAGTTATTTGATGAAATTGAAATACCACTTATAAGCTCATTCAGAGTGTTAAACTCTCCAAATAGCAGTTTTCCAGTTGTACTTGTCAAAGTAGTTGCAGTTATTTTCCATCCGTCATTACCTCCAATATACCCTTCAGTTGCATTTATTTTACCGATTATTTCAGCATTTTCAGCAATCATTTTACCATTTTGCTGAACCCTGAAGGGCGCGGTATTTCTTCCAGCGTAATCTGCACCAGCTCCGAATCGCACACTTATTCCGGTTGTATCTCCGACATCTGTTTTCCCAGAAACAAATGCATTAACATTTCCATCTTCACCAACCTCTATAACTTCAGACATTAACAGGCCGCCATCAATCGAAGTGAAACCATCTGATCCGTTGAGAAATTTAATTTTACCTTTTATTTCGCCTGTATTTAGATTGAAATACGTCTGCATGTCTAATGATGAGATGGTTCCGGTTCTGATTAGTCCACCGTTTATAGTTGTGGTCCCGATAGTGATTGAAAGAACACGAATATCATCAACAACTGAATGAAGAACGCCAAGTAAAAAGTAAAAATCATTTACATCATCATCGAATTTTATTTTTTCCTGAGTAAATTCAATTACCGCATCGGTTGATGTTTTTGAGCAAACCGCATAAACGTATCGATATTCATCATCTGGCAAAACTTCCGTATTTTCTGAAATATTCCAAGTCTTATCGAAAGTCTGTGAATAGATCACACCTGCGTTTGCTTTGACTTTGTTTTTATTTCCATCGACCATCAATTCAAAAACAACTGAGCAACTTACCTGCTGAGACTTTGCGCCAACTGATAACATATTCGTTTCGATTGATTCGGGTTTGATGTTTTCCGGATTAAAATATCCATCTGTATCAAAAGTTAGATTCTGCAGTTCCTGAGTGGTTTTCAATCCTAATTTTGAATAGTTGATATTTCCAAGATTGGTAATTGATAAAACATTCTTAATCGTTTTCACATCTAAAATCACCTGTGAAGCATAATTAATCTCATAACTATCAGCAATTGTAACTTTATATTTATAAGGATCGTAAACCCCATTTTCAATAAAAGTCACTGTTGTAGAATTAATTCTAAGCATTTTGTTTATACCCAAAGCAGAATCAAAAACTGTCACATAATCACCAATATCGAAGTTTCCAATTCCTATTTTCTCCATGTAAGCCAGATCAATTTCCAGATCATAAGAAACCTTTGCATTTTTATGAAGTTCAAACTGCTCAATACCTTTAACCAATAATTCGTTTTCAGCATTATCGATGTAAGATTTCGGCATTACGATATCTAAAATAACATACTCATCACCTACGGCAAATTGAAAAGCTTCAGAATCTACATCTGGGAACTTTTGCCCGGAATCATTCGTGAAAGGGATAATCTCGAATTCCTTCGCTGAATGATTGTAACCGCCTTTTTTTATTTCAAATTCATATCCTGCAAGGTTTCCTGTATTAAAGTGAACTTTTGCGCTTGTTCCAGCAATAAGGTATTTGGTTGTAACTCCGTCCGATTCCTTTTCGTTGAGGTCGAAATCCATTCCGGAATCGATGAACTTGAATTTAGTAGGACCTAAAGAAGTAACTTTTCCGGTTCTTTTTGGATAGATATCTTCAAAAGTAATTGATCCTTCTTTCAATCCGAATCCCGCGATTAGGTTTTGATCTTCAATAAAATCAGAATTTGGTAGTAATAAATTGGTTGAGAAATTTCTGTAACCATTTGGAATATTTTCCGTTCCGCCCAAAACATAAAGCCTGTTGACAATATCGTTTTCATCCACATTTGAACGGTTCAAAGAATACAACCCCTTACCTTTTTCGTACTCAAATTTTAGTGGTAATTTCCGCCCAAAATCTCCTGTATTAATTACTATTTTATCATTTTCGATTTTCACCCAGAAATCCGTTTTAAACTCATCACAGATTTTTTGCAATGCCGAAAGACAAGAATCATCACCGAAAGTGATGGTTTTGTTTTCACCATTGGTAAAAGTTCCGATTTCCCAATCTACAGAAAGTCTCTGCATATTGTTTTTAAGGCAGATTAAAAATGTTTCAATAGTTCCAATCAAAGGAAATTCTAAGTTGAATTTATTCCCTGTTCCGTCAGCGTTGAAGTATTTGCACCTCTTCATATCATACATTAATCCCTCAGCAATAATATCATATTCATATTCTGAATTGCTGATTTTGTTGACATTCGGTAATGCGTTCAATCTGTAAATCGAACCAAATAAAACAAAATAGTCATTGATTTTAATATCCAAAACTGAGCTTGATTTCATTCGGACTGTCAAAGTATCATCAGAAAGCAAAGCTCTGGTGATGGCTGCCGATTCCACAGAACGCTTTCCTCTTTCAATTAAATTGAAAAGAGGTGAGCTGTTTCTATATAGGGTTATGTTGTTCATTTTAAATTAAATCCACTGTTGAACTTTCTTAACGCCTCCTGTATTTTCGACTGTTGTTCCGATATTTGCAAATCCACCTGTCCTCGTAGTACCATTATTAGTAGTCAATATATTGGTCGAAAAATCATTAATTTTAGTTGAGCCATCAATCAGAACTTTTGAACCGTTGTTTTTTACTCCAATACCACCTGCACCAGTTAAAGCCCATAACATTGTGTCACGAATCACAGTAGTACCGTTGGCTTGTGACAAGTCCAGCCAGTCTCCATATATCATTTCTGACCAACAAGAATTTAACGTAATATCAATACCCTCGCCATCACTACTTAATTTTTTTGCTGTCATAACTTTTGCTAAGTTTGATGCACTCCCAATTAATTCGAAATCGCAGAATTCAAATAAAAGATTAGATCCTTCCTCAATATTAACGGCATTGTTTTTCAGCCAAATCCATTGAGAATTAGTAAATTTAATTAGGTTTGCACGCATTATTGACGGGCTTAAAACTCCTAATATCTCAACACCTCGTGGTGAAGACATAAATCTACAATTATCAACAGTGTAAATTAATGCACCTTTACTTCTGAAACAAACATCTGTGAAGTTTAAAAAACCCAACTTACTGTAGTAGCCATAAGCAACGCCAAAACCCAATTCCAAACCAACAGAAGCCACATTATTTCCGTCAAAAGTTAAATTAGAAATATTACCAGACTGATAAGAATCTTGAGATGTATCATATCTTTCCACAACAATTTTAGCATTAGCAGTAGAAGAAATCAATCGAGTCCCGCCCTCTTTTTCATTACCCCAACCAACACCATATAAAGAATTCCTATTGCTCATATTCAACTGTCTATCATAGAGGATATTTCCTTCCGGTAGATAAATAGATAATCCTGTTGCTTTGTGATCATTAAACAATTTATTTAGAGCTAACCCATTTTCGGCGGAAGTATTTACACTTGATACACCGTAATTTTCAGCCAAAATCATTGTTTTTCCGATCTTAATACCTGAATTAGCGGTTTTAAAATCAATGTATTTTTTAACTGACTCCTCTTCTATTGGTGCATCTTCTGTTTTTGCTGTTTTATAAACTTGATTTAAATTTTGTCTTGTGTAAACATACCGAGTGTATAAATCTCTTCTAATAGGAAAACTGTAAGATGTTTGAGACGCGACACCTTTTAATAATTGATCATATCTGTTTTCAGCATCATTAACTCCCGCCAACCAAAGTGTACCAGTTCCTCCAATCGTAAAATCACCTTCAATAATTAAAAGCGTTTGATTGATAGGGATTGACGAAACTATAATATCCCCATTATTAAATCCTTGCAAAGGATATTGTTGGTAGTTAATAGTCATTGAAGCGTCAGTTTTCTCCAATGGTTGCGGCATTGTTAAAAGGGTATCAGTCTGTATTTTGGGGTTTAAAAATGATTTTAAAATTTTCTCAACCTCATTTGAACCTCCAAGACTTACCCATTTATCACTTACCCCCGGTATATCAGTAAATACAGCTCCAGTAGGCGTTATGTATTGAACAAAGTCATAAATTACCATTGCATCAGGAGCATAAGAACCTGCTACCCATTGAGGAATTGTTGCAGTGCCATTAGCGCCGTCATTACCAACTTTCGCATAAACCTTTTTTTCTGCTACTCCATTTGTTATCTCAAAGATAACCTCATTCCTCTGCACGCCTGAAACAATATTTAAATCTGTATCCGTTACTACGATAGGCGCATCGTTGATATCTAAATAATTTGTGTAAGTATCAGCGATGTTTGCAAGCATTCGGTAAAAGCCTGTAGTGGTAATTACATCATCCGGTTTTGCTACACCTTTTATACTGGTTGTTACGGCAGCCTCAACAACTTCTCTCCACTCATTATTCTGAGCTTTAGTATATACAGTTCCAACCAAAGAACCGCTGTCTATGGTCGCAAAGTTTTCGGGTGGTAGAATGTCACTCACATTAATTATGAGCTGGTTTCCGTTGATGTTTGTTGTGTTTCCTGTCGGCATTTTAATATTTATTTTTTATAGTTTTTCCCAAAGTATATCTGCTTCGGTTTCAAAATTTTTGATTTCTTCAATGTTTCCGGCAATGATGATGATCTTTTCTTTTCCGATCATGTTTTGCCATTCACCGATTATTTCGGCTGTTTCAATTTTTGCATTCTCATAGGTGATTCCCGTGATTTCATTCCCAGCATCATCCAGAACTTTATAAATGAATTTTCCATATTCGCTCATGTTTAATTCTGTGAATGCCTCGATGGTATTATATCCTGTTTTTCCGTTCAGAACATCTGACATTGCAACTGCCTGATAACTATTATCTGGCTTCCTACCTATGACATACAAAACGATATTCTTAGCACTCGGAAGAATTACATCAACAGAAAATCCGAAGGTCATTTCCGTAGACGGTATTGAGTAAGCCTCGTAAAAATCACCGTTAACACCGCTTATTGAAACAAGATTTATCCCGGTACTTTCATAAGAAGGCGATTCGTAGTTTTTAGTGAAATTGACATTCCTTCTGGCGGTTTGCTTTGTTCCGTCACCGAAGAATATTTCTGTTTCCGTTGTCGAATCGTAGGATAATTCAAACTTATCAAGTGATGTTTTAAGAATCTTTTTAATCGGATTCGGCTCGATTAACTTTAAAGTAAATGTTGCGAACATTTCGCCCGATTTGAATCTCTTGTCCGGAATAATCTCGTCTTTAATGTAAACCTCAAATGCAAGAGTTTTAAATTCATTTGGCTTTACATGTAATCTTTGTGTCCCGGATTTTGAAAATTCTTTCATGATGAAATTTGAAAACTGACTAAAAAGCAATTCCCAATTTTCCCCACGTATAAAACATTCAAGTTCGATTTCTCTTTCTTTGAATTTTGGCTTTCGTAAATTGGGAGAAATACCATGATATTCTGCCCAATCATATTGAGTGATGTCTTTACGTTCTAGTTTTCCAACCAGACCTTTTGATCCCGAAACATAAACCTCGAAATCCTTAAAAGACTTACCATTTAATTCGTATTGAACACTCATTTTTTAAAGCTTGTTTTTGTGATTCTTACATCACCTGTATATTTTATATTGCTGTTTCCGTAGCTGAAAACCTGAACCATAGAATTTTCAATTGCTTCGATTTCCAATTCTGCAGAATCCAAAATGTTGACGATAACAATTGAATTTTCTGAAGCTTGGATTTTTGCTTTTGTCGAATGCCTCAAAATCAACTGAGAAACTGAAAAGCCACTATAGTTTAACTTTATATCTGAATCGCCGAAAAACGCCATTTTAGATAGCATATTTGAAATTCCAACATAATCAGTAAATAATCCGTATGCTTCGGTTTTTCCTTTGAATTTTCGCAATGCCTGAAGGTTGGGGAAATCATTTTCCATGCTCCAGTCGTCACCATCAAAGTACATCTGGCAAAGATTTTCCATAGACAAATCAGTCTGCATTCTGGTCTGCCATTCTTGACAAAGACCGTTATCTATTGCTTGTATGTATATTTCTTGTAATTCCATAATTAAGGCACTCCGGCAAGAGATTTTTTTACTTTTGAATTAAGTTCCACAAGAATTTTATATGTATTTCTTGTATTAACTTCAATTTGCGAAAGAAGAACTGTATGAGCATTCTGAACGGTGTGATTCTGTTTTGCTAGCTGGAAAATTGCCACAATATTAATTCGGACCGCATTAAATTGAGCTTCTAATGCTCCGGCGGTTTTTTCCGTGATCCCTTTAATATCGCCTTTCAGTCCCTGAGCATTTTCAGATGCAGAACCAAATAAATCCTGATATTGTTGAAGTGCTGCAGTATATTGATTCATTGCATCAACACCCAAAGCCTTTATTTTATCTCTTTCTTCCTTTGTAAGACCATCAAAAGATCCTGAAACCGCATTTGCTGCAATCTGCTGTTGCAGCAACTTAATCTTTTCAAGAAGATAATTCTTGGTAGAATTTAGATTTGATGCTGTAAAACTATTAGCAGAGGGCAATTGTTTTTCTATCTCAGCAATTTGATCTTGATAACTTTTCAATAATGCCGCCTGTTCAGATGTTGCTCCAGCTTGACCACCAAAACCCATTGAAGTATAGAGACTATCAACCATTTGTTTCACCGCAGGCTCAAGAATCTTAATCCTCAATGCATTTGCGACAGCATTACGCATTACATCGTCCACAACTTTTTCAAAAGAAGCCGCTGCATCCTCGCCTTTTCCAAACGCATCTATTAAAGCATCAGCAATTTTCGATGAAAAGTCTTTAAATTCAATAGTTGTAATACTTGTTTTAAAATCATCTATCAAAGTTTGTATAGATAGATTTATGTCATTTATCTGTTGAGTATATGTTGCTATTTTTTCTTGATCAACCTTTTTCTTACTAGCTTCTTTAGATCGCATATCATAAAGGATTCTCTGTTGCTCTTTAAGATTTGCAATAAGTTCACGTTGCATTGACAGTTGTTCCTCACCTGCTGTTTTCTCAATTATCTTTTGCAGTTCTTCATAAGAGAATTTTAAATCATCAACCGCATGTTTCCATTCGCGAATACTTTTTTCTTTTCTACCATCTCCAGCAGTAGAGAGCATTTTAATTACACCAACAACCATTTGTGCGATTCCACCAATCATTTGCTGAAAGTTTCCTGAAAAATACCCGACAAGTGCATTAACCAAACCTTCCATAGTTTGTGTTAAATCTTTACCGAATTTCTCAAAAGCTCCACCCTTGCCATCAATGCCCATTGCTTCGGCAAGTTCTTTGGCGGAATTGACTGCTAAATCGGTATAAAATTTTGTCCTTTGGATATTCTCATTCAGTCGTGCGAAATCTTCCTGAGTAGCTGTACCTTCACGTATTTTTTTTCTTAATTCTTTAAAACTGTTTATTAAAGCTTTAATTGGACTTCCTGCTGAGGTTAAATTTCTTAAATCTTCAATCTTTTTTCTAAATTGATCGATTTCATCATTAGGAGCCCCCATGTTTGTCAGCTCTTGAAGTTTTTCTTCCAGTTGAGGAATTATTTTTTCAATCTCTTTTTTTGTAAGAGAATTGATATTGCCAAATGCCTTTTCAAATAAATCTGACTTCTGGAATACAGATGTAAATGCATCTCGATAAGCTTTCGCCTCATCTTTTCCTGCAGCATCTAAAAGTCTAATCCTATCAGTATCAGAATATGTTTTGTTTTGCCCTATTTGTTGCCGAATTGAATTATATTTTTTTTCAATTTCAACACGCTTAGTTTCGAATGTTTCATGTTCTTTCAGAAATTCACTTTGAAGATCTTTCTGCTGCTGAATAATATCATTTTTTCTCTCATCAAAATATTTTTTCTGCTGTAGAAAGTAATCTGTATTTCCTCCGGCTTTTGAAAATGCTTCATCACTGGCTTTTTCTATTAAGTCTAGTTGATCTACAAGTGAAGGGAGAACTTTCAACGAATTATCAATACTCTTTTTAAAGTTTTCAAAAGGTGTTGCAGTTCCATTCAATGAGTTTATTTTATCACCGATAAATACGAGATCCTGTTTTTGTTGATCTGTAAGAACACCTTGGCTAGACAATTCTTGTAATGCCTCTTGCTGTTTTTCGAGATACTGGAGATAATTTGCTGAGCCTTTGAACAATTCTTTGTACTGAGCATCTGCGGATTCTTTACCATAGAACTCAGCCATTTTGTAATAATTATTCCACTGGCGTTCAGATTCATTTATTCTTTCTTGGAAGTTTCTGTACTGCTTTGCTTTTATCTGGTCATTGATTGCCTCAAGACGTTTCCCTGCTTCTTCGGCAGATATTACTTCACCTGTATAGAATGGATTACCTTTTTTATCTTTATCGTTTCCGTATTTATCTAGTTTCCTAAGTTTTACCTGTCCGTTAACTGCAGTATCATAAGCTTCCTGAATTAGGCTAGCTCTTCGCTGAAGTTCTTTTATTGATTCGACTGGAATAATTTCTGCCAATTGTTTTTCGGCAGCTTTTTTTATGCTTTTCTGATCTTGTAATGCCTTAATTTTAACTTCAAATTCTAAATATGCTTTTCTTGTAGGTGCTTTTTTTTGCTTGGCTTCAAGCTCTTCAATTTGAGCATCAATTTGTTCTACCCAGCCTTGTACTGCAACTGGATCAACCTTCATTTCCGGCTCTACCCCAAATCGTAGTTTAAGAATATTCTCATTATTGTTAAGTTGCGCTTCTAGTGCTTTTTTACCCTCGGGAGTTAAGATTTTACCTTGTACCTTTCCGCCCTTAATCTGAGCCTTTAAAATTTCATTCCCTTTCAAAAGGTTGGAAATTTCTTTTTGGTCAAGTTTCTGGATAAGCTCTTTCTCTTTGGTAATATCTTTTAAAGCTTCTTTTTGCTGTATAACAGATTTATTAAGTTCTGTGGCGTTAGTTCTTTTAAGAGCGTCAAAATATTGCTCTTGTGTGATCTTACCTTCTTTATATTGCTTAGTAAGTTCTTTGATTTTATTTGTAGCATCTTCAAGTTTTACCTGTGTAATTCCAAGGTCCATTTCAGCTTGAGCAAACTTTTTGAATGCTTCAGCACGTACGGCAACTTCTGCTTGAGCCATTGCGTATTTCTGCAGGTTCTTGATAAGGTTTTCAAAAGCAAAACTTAATCTATTGGTGGCTCTGAATTGATTATCAAGAGTTCCAATAAATGTGGAATCAATTGCGATAAGTTTTTTGTATGCTTCTTCTCTTTGTTGTAAAGATGAATACTCACTTTTGATGATGTAAATTAATTGCTGTATTGCTGCACGGGTTTCTACTACACCCTTTCCGAAACTGTCATTGTATTTTTGCATGACTTGTTCCTGAACTTTTTGTGCGGTGGTTTGAGCCTCGATGATCCCAAGCAGCTCTCCAAGTTCCTGACGATAATTATAAGTAACCGCAATAAGTCCGGCAATTAACGTTGCCACCAGAACATACGGATTAGCTAGTGAGGCTGCGTTTAAAGCTTCCTGCGCTACCGTCACACCTCTGATCAATTTTATAAGGTTCATAAAACCTTGAATAATCGCTGGTGCAATAATCTCCTTTTGCAATAATCTCGTAACAATTAATGCTGCACGATAAGCCCCATAAATCTCAATCAGTGTTAAAATTGCTTTTCCAACATCTTGATAATGCTCTACCAGAAATATAAGACCTTGAATTCCATCTGAAAGCATTCCGTCTTGACTTTCACCGATTTTATTCAGCATTTGGTCCCATGCATCACCTAAGTTTGCAACTTGACCTGAAAGAGACTTTGATTGTTTTTCCATTAAATTGAAAAACATACCGCCTTCATTGGTCATTGAAAAGAGAACATCCTGAACATCTTTAAATCCAATTTTTCCTGCAGAAACCATTGCGGAAATTTCGGCAGTTGTTTTATTGAATTTTTTAGCAAGTTCAGCAACCATCGGAATTCCCGCTTCGGTAAACTGACGAAGGTCATCACCCATCAGTTTTCCTTTTGCTTTTACCTGTCCGTAAACTAAGTTTATTCTTGAAAGTGGAACACCTAAACCAGCTGCAATATTACCCATACGTGTAAGGGTATCTACCACCTGATCTGCTGGGATTTGGAAAGCTAGTAGTTGTTTTGCGCCTGCAGAAACATCTTGTAATGAAAATGGCGTTTTTGCAGCAAGAGTGACCATTTCGCCCATAAGATCTGCTGCCTTACCCTCGCTTTTAAGCATTGTAGCAAAAGCGATTTCTGTTTTCTGGAATTCACCTCGAACATTGATAAGTTCATTCACAAAACCTTTTATTGCGCCTACGGAGAAATACCCGGCAATACCCAAACTAAGATTTTTAAATGCCGAATCCATGTTTCGTGTTTGCCGTTGCGTATCTTGAGAAAGACCTAAAATATCTCTACGCATTGATGCAATATCATTGTGCCATTGAGTGAGGTCTATCCCTGCACCAAAATATAAAGCTCCCTGATTGGTATTCATTTATTTTAAAAATTCTTTCAGAAAATCGTCTGATGTTTGTTCGGAAAGATTGATAACTTTCTTTTCTTTCCCTTTCTCGTCTGTTTTTTTGTCACTGTCGTAGCTTGGCGCATCAATGAGCATTCTTTGTACTATTCGCCAGTCAACTTCCCAAAGCAGGTAGTCTAAAGTCCAGCTGAAGTGATGGCAAATCTGCCCCATTACCCCGTAGATTGATTTTAGACCGTTTTCTCTATCGGTATTGCTTTGGTCGGTCTGTTGCCGTTCATTAATACCGTAGAGGTTATGAAATTTTGGTAATCCGAATTTTTCAGAAGTTCCAATGTGAATTTTGCTAGTTCTTCAGAATTTAAAGAGTTCAGCAAATGATTTTTTACGAGTGGTTTAGTGATAAATCTGAAAGCCTTCATCCAGGTAGGAAGTTCACTTTCAATTGCTATGTAAACCGCTTCAATTGCCAATTTTGCATTATTACGTACTAAATCGTACTGAGCAGGAATTTGGATCGTCAAATCAGGATTTGATATTTCTGATTCATCTACTTTCATTTTGATGAAAACCTGAGATAGTTTAAACATTTTCCCGAGCGTCATCTTTCCCGTACTCCATTTCCTTTTTTTGCCAAAAAGAACGGTCTCAAATTCATAACCCTTTCCGGTTAAAATATCCAGCTCTTTTTGTTCTTGATTTTCCATGTAATATTTTATAGATATTAGAGCCTACCTAATTTGATAGGCTCTAATATTATTAAACTCTAAATGATGTCATGATTGCTTCATCTGCCTTTTCAGGCAAAAGAACTGTTCCGGTAACTTCTACGCCCAGCAAAGTTGTTCTACCAACATCAGATGATAATTTGGCTGTGATCTTTGCTCTTGGGATATCAAAGCCCATCCCCTGTTTTGGCGTAAATCTGATCGATTTTTCAATTGATGGAGAGATTGACGGCCATGAATAAACTGCTGTTGATCCTGTCCCTGTTTTTGTTCCACCAAAAACTTCAGCCAATGTATCTTCATCCGGATTTGAGATCTTGAAGGCGATTGAGATTTTTCCTGACTTCGATTCTACGTGAATTGGAGTGTCCATTTCTTCTACCATGAACTCTGTCATAGTGGGATCATCCATATTGATTTTTGCTGATCCTTCTTCGGTATAGCCTAAAGGTGCGAGCGTAGTGCCCATACCTCCGTCAACTGCAATGTCTCCAACTGCAATTTCTGCTACGCCTATGTTAATAAGTCCTGCCATTGTATTTCTAATTTTTAATTGTTATATGCTTTTAAATTGATTCTGAAATTGACGTAAGTCGCCTTTTCTGTTTCTTCCTCGAATACTGTATGATTTACTATTGTAAGGTTGAATTCTGGTCTGAAAATGTTGTCAAGAAGCGGATAAACAGACTTTGTAATTGCATCAATTCTGGTTTGATTAGGTAAATACTGATCTACTGCATTTATCTTTAAGAAGGTCATAGGAACGTAACAATTGACGTTAAAAATGCCATCCTGCAGATAATCATTTGTAACAGCTACCGAATTGATAACAATGTCTTCCTTTGTACTTCCTGATGGTCTTTTGTCTTTATAAATCAATCCTGAAATAACATTTCTGATATTGCCTTGATTCAGCAAGTCAAAAATCCATTGTTTCCCGTCGCCTACTGTCTTTTTCATCTTAATTGTTTTACTAAATTAGGAACCATCGTATTTGCCAACTGTTCTGCACTTGTAAGTACATTTCTACCTCTTGATTCTACTTGGCTGGCGTACTTCATACCTGCTACAACCACTATTGCTAAATCAGGTTGTGATGCAGCTAATGTTTGAGCCAATGATCCACCTTTACTAATCCCTTCTGCATTTCCTGAGTAATTCTCTTCTTGGATTTTTCCATCGACAATTATTGAATATCCTACTGATGCACGAAGATTTCCGGTAACATCACGATAAGAACCGTTTGCCCTTGCTTCATTGATGGCTGCTTCTCCGCAATACTTCAAGATTCTTATGTATTTATTTACAATTTCATCTTGAGCATCAGCGAAACGTCTGTTAATTGCATTTATGTCGCCGATAAATTTTAAAGCCATACTCTTGCGTGTAGTTGCTCTTTCTTGAAAAGCTTGTTGTTTCCTTCAAGTCTTATATTTCCTTCATTGTCTCTCACTCTCACTTTTGCACCTGTATCTACTTTTGGGCAATTGATTGGTAAATAGATCACGGCGCCATAGGTGTAAACCTCACTATCTTCAGTCACAATTTTACTTCCCGCTCCATTTGCTTCATCACGACATTTAGAAATTACTTTCCATTCTTCGGTTCCCGCCGTAACATTTCCGTTTTCCGGATTATATTCAGCTTCGGTAATTTCAAAAAACTTCCAGAGTATATGGTAATCTTCTCACCATCGGTTTGTAATATCAGTGATTGTATTGCTATTGAGTAAATCAGGTTGTCCCAGCTTTATAGCTAATAGTGAGTAGTAATTTATCATTGCTTCTTTATCATAGATGATAGAAAAGCCACCTTCTGAAACACTTTTTGGCGAAGAAATGATATCGGGGATTACGTTGTAAAAGAATAGATCAAGATTTATTTCGTTCGTGATAGTATCGGATGCAATTAATTCAAGTCGTGATAATTCTAACGAAATGAAAGCATCGGAAAGCTCAACCGACCATATTGAAAGTTTTTCTTTTATGTATTCCCCGATAGTCATTCTTATGCTAATTTAGTTTTCAGAATCAGAGATTTTTTAACGTCATTGAATACCGGAATAGCGAATGCAGTTCCTTTCGTTGACATAATTTGCGGATCTTCTGTACCCCAAGTTTTCACCAATAAGAAATCATCTTTCACTTCTTTTGAAATCTCGATCCCAGTCTTGATATTGAACTCATCAGATACCGTGTATTTTGTTACACCGATAATTGGTGAAATAGTCAAAGTAATGTTACCTTGAACCCAGCCAGAAACAGCCGTTCTTTCTCCTGCTTTGTTTTCAGTCTGTACGAATGAATCCCATACTTTGAAAACCGGCAATCCTTTCGCTTGCAATTCAGTATTTAACTGAGCAAGTGTAACAGAAGGTAAAACAGTTGATTCAGATACCGGAATACCCAAAACAAACATCTTTGTATTTTGGTTTCTCAAAACTTTATTCAAAGTATCCGTTTCAAGAGTTACAGACATATATCGGTTTCCGGTGGCTCTTGCTGCATCTTGCAATGCTTGGAGTTCTTCAATCGGATCAGCTGTTGCATCTGCAAACCAGTCTTTCTGTGCGTTCTGTACGGTTACACCATAATCCAGAGAAATATTTTTAACGCCTTCGTTATTTGATGCGATAGTTGTTACTTTTCCAGTTGAAGCAAGCTGTTTTGCTTCAAATTCAAGACGAGCATTAATACCATCTATAACGAAAGGAATATCATCATAAATCATGTTAATCATCTGATTTTTTACAGATGAGTTGTTAGGATATGCTAATGCTGCAGTTCTCAAATCTCTGATTTTGAACATGTCATATTCGTCTTTATCACGGGCAATCTCCTTTTTAGTGATTTGACCCATTGATTTTTCCACAAAATCACGTCCTTTTCTGATCGCTCTTGAACCTAAAGCAACGACATCAGCCATTACTTTTGCTCCTGCTGCTTTTTCAAGCATGGTATAATCCAGACCAGTATTAAATTCCAAAGGAAAAAACTCTCTGTACTGAAGGTTTCCTAATGGATATGCTTGTACAATTGCTTTCCAGTCATCCGTCTTGAACTCTTGTACAATATTTTGTGCATTAATTTCTGCCATTGTTTACTTTTTTTTAATTGGTTAATAATTGCTATCCTCTTAGTAAAAAGTATGTCGAGGCAATAGAGTTTTCAAGAATGCAATTCCCGCCTTTTCTTTATCAGGTAAAGCATCGATTCTTGTAGTTGCTGCAACTACGACGGCTACCAAAGGAAAATCATCAATAGGGATGTCTTTTTCGGTTAAACCGATACATCCAGCTAAATTGGTATCCGAAAGCGTAGCGTTAACAACTTTGTACGTTCCGTTTGTGTGCGGAACCAAAGCAACACCAGCAGGAAGAACACCATTCGGATATCTTGCAATTGCTAATGTTCTGTCAACATGAACACCTCCCGGAAGAGTAGCCGTAATTTCATCGTAAACGACTTTCTGAAATCCCGAAGGACTAGACTGCTGTATTTGTTTCATTGTTGTAATTGGTTTTAATGAATGCTTGAACATCGGTTGAAACACCTCCCTCTTTTGCGACTTCTCCAAACAGTGGTTTTGCTACTGCTCCAAGTGAGCCATTTGCAACAGACTGCTCATAAGCATCTGATTTAGTTTTTAAACTGGTTGCGAATGCTTCAATTTCCTCATCACTTTGAAATGTTCTTTCAGTTGGTGATTGTGGGAGAATATCCAGATAAGATTTAGATACTTTCAACTCGTCTAATTTCGATTGCAGTTTTTGAGCATTGGTTTGCTGAGTCTTCTCAATATCATTAGCCTCGATTTTTTTGGTAAGCGTTTCTAATGTATCCGTGAATTTTTTCATCCACGCTGGTTCTTGTTCGCCCGTTTCTTTCTTTTATTCACCCTCCTTCTTTTCATCTTTCTTTTCTTCGGTCTTACCCTCTCCTGCTTTTTTAAGGTTTGTGATTTCAGTTTGAAGCGTTCTGTTTTGGTCAGCGAAAGACTGATAAATTTTCATCTGTCCTTCCACCCCTGCAACTGCATCTGCAATTTTATCCTCTGTTTCAACCGTCTTGGCTAAGTCAGTTGCCATGACTTCTAAAATTGTATTGTTTAACCCAAATTTTGAATTTTTCGTTTTAAGCTCTTGTAGGATTTTTTCAAACATTACGTTTAGATTTTATTGTTATTTAATTGACTTCAAAAATAGTTTCAATTGATTTGTATAACAATATGTAATTATGTAATTTAGCAGTATTACTTAAAGTATTAGTTTAATAAACAGTTTTTTGATATATGGATGAGATTTTCAATAAAAGACATGCTGATTTTTTGGGAAAAGACAGCTTGAAATATGCAGAGATGTATGACATCATGCGAAGACCTTTAATCGATAAAAATGAGTTGGCTACTCTTATGAGAGTTGATATGCATAAAATCAATAAAATGATTACAAACAGGATTTTCCCCGAAGAACTTATCCGAGGTGGTTACGAGTACCGAAAGAAAGGTTTTAAACTCGCACTTTTCAAAAGGGAATTAACTTATAAATGGCTTGTGTCAGAATAGATTAAACAATAAAGGATATGAAAGTAGAGGAGGCGAAAGAAAAGGGATTTACGAATGATGGTTTTCAATTTGAATTTATTCCCGTCTATATTAAGTATGACGATGAAACGTTAGAAACTGTTGGTAAAACTGCAATTTGGAATTTCTTGCTTTCTATTTTAATACAGATTGATATTTTGTTAGAAACTGGTTATTCATTTCAAGCATATATAAACGAAAAATTATTATAGCAATGAAAAGAAGCAATGATCTACTTAAAAAGAGAAAACAATTTATTCTTGATTATATTAAACAGAATGAGCATAAGCAGATGAAAGTAGTTATTCAGGAATTATCGGAAAGGCTTTTCATTACTGAAAGAAGTATCTATAAATCAATTGAAAAATAAAATACTCATGGAAATAAACGAATTACATACACAATTACGACTTGGTAATTTACTTCAAGATAGAAAAGACAGATTATGTAAAGTAAACGAAATAAGTGGAGAAGAGATACAAGCATTCGCGATTATAGGACCTTCTACATCATTACCTATCTCACCAATAGAAGTTACTAATGATTGGCTTCTGAAATTAGGTTTTTCCTTTCCAGAAAATCAATTTGAAGCTGAAATAATAGTTAATAAAGAATCTCGTTTTTCAGCAATTAGAGCAAAAGGATTTTATTCTGTTGGATTGGCTGGACCGTTCGGATTATATCTCGTTAAGGTAAAATATATCCATCATCTACAGAATTTATATCATTCATTATTTGGAGAAGATTTAACCGTCCAAATTTAATTCCCGATGAAAAAATACGGCTTACTCGGAAAGAAAAACCTTAAACCTAAATACGTAAAACCTAAAAATAATAAAAATGGCACAATGCACAGACGTTAACACACAAATTTGCACGCAACATCCAGAAACATGTTCAAACCCAAATTGTACACAACACAGATAATCAAAAACAAATTAAAAACCTAAAAATAAAAGAAAATGAAAGCATCAAAAGTAATTAAATATATGACAACGAATAATTGTCAAATATCAATAAAATGGCAATATGGATTACGCCAATATAGAATTATTAAAAACGGTGAAGAGAAGAATTATCCGCAGGTCAATGAAGATATTTTTTGTGAAATTTCTGATAAACTTGAACATGTGTCAACTTTTGAAACTGGTGGCGATAGCGGAATCTATCAGCTTATTAAGTAGAACCTAAAAATAAAAGACGATGAGTAAATTAAGAAAGACAATTAAATGGTCATGGGGCAATAATGCAAAACAAACATTTTGGGGAATGAGAGGTTGTTCACATGGAATGTACAGTACTTATTCATTCAATTACTTTGTTTACGGTATAAAGGGGCTTTTTTGTTTAGAAATTAAAGAAGAGTGGTAATAAGCCAAGTTGTTAGATATAGCGTCTACCATAATAAATTCTTTAAAAACAAGTAAAAGGCTTATCAATAATCCAGAACCTGATTGGAAAGAATGTGAAGAAGACTGGTTTGAATGGCTTGAAGAGCAATTAGTTGATAATGATAACACGGAAAATAATAATTGTAATGGCGCAATCGAAAATTATAAAACACCCTAAACATTCTCATTATTGGGTGGAAAATGGTAAGCTTTACGAAAGCTACAACACTATTAGAGGACGTAGATATTTGTTTGTATGTGATGTTCCTGGAATAGTTGATACTGATAATTGTAGCGATGAAATGATTGATTATTGTGAAAAAGAATATAGATGAGTATAGAAGAAATAAAATCCAATTGGAGCAAGACAGATAATATCATCTACGGAGAGAATGCATTTGATGTGAAATTAAAGTCTTTGGAAGCAGCGAAAACAAAAGTAATAGCTAAAATTTAAAACAATGGATAGACCACCGATCGGAATTGAACCTAAGAATATATGGATTTCTCATAGACTTAAAGATCTTAGAGAAGCAATTGTACGTTATCTTGAAGAATATCATCAGATACCTATAGAATGGATTAATGAGTATAACGAGCATCTAAAAAACTGTAAGAAATGAGTAACGCAAAACGAATCCAGACGAAAGTTGCAAAACTTAAAAGACGAAAATATAAGAGATTATTATTTTTTATGTTGAAAGTAGATTCAAGACCTTTTATTGAAGCGCTTGAAAGGGTGAAAGAATCAATCGATGCCTTAAAATATTCCGTTCAAAACCTAAAATTCAAAAATGAGCAACTTTAATTTTTATGATTTCCTAACCGAACAAGGTTACGAAAAAGAGACAATCCGAGAAGCAAACGGAACAACTTTCTGCTCCAACTACCAGAAAGAACTATCAGAGAACATTTGGAACTCATTAACGGTTCACAAGGACAAAACTATTACTGGAGCATCACCGAAATCTGGAATCGTATTTAAACAGATTCCACAGCCTAAAACAATTGAAGATGCAAATCTTCTTTTACAGCAAATTGAAGAATTACCAGATGAAGATCAAGAAGATTAAAATACCAATTTACGGTGGTTCAATCTCTATTATATTGGATCAATCTGACGTATGGAGAGATATTAACGCGAAATATTCCAAAGCTTTAAAATGGAAAAGTGAAGTTGATAATTCTTTTTATGCATTCTATTTTCCGATTACAGAAAATGGATGTACTAAATATGCAGTAGCGTTTAAGGAAAAACCATCAAACAAAGTAATCGCTCATGAAACAGCTCATTTGGTTAATGCAATCATGGACGGTAGAGGAATAGAACATTCCTTTGAGAATGATGAAGCTCAGGCGTATCTTACAGGCTGGGTTTTTGAGCAAATTGAAAAATTCTTCAGCAAATAATTTTAACTTCATATATTGTGTTTTCCCGACTGAAGTTTAGTAAGTCGGGATTTTAATCATAAATTTGAATTATGAAAATAGTAGACAATAAAGCAATCTTTGATTCTGGACGTGAAGCAAATTGCAATCATGGTTTTATAGGGATTAATAATAAGTTCGAATTATCAGAGGGATATGATGGTAATTTTCATATTTTAGATGAAGAATATGAGAATGAAGAATTAAATACCTCTGAAAAGGTAGAACTTGCAAATTATATGATTAATCAATGGACAATGTATCGTATAATTGCTGAAAATGGGTTGGAATCACTTATTAAATAAAAGCCTCAATTAAGAGGCTTTTTAATGTCATCAATTTTATTTTTCGTCTGAACTATCCGAATCTTTTGTAATTCGAGGTTCGTTCAGATTAATTTTTATACCCTTTTTATTGAAAAATTCAGTAAACTTGGTATTTACAATTGCTTTAGCACTACCACCATTAAATGATAATCCGTTCTTTTTCTTCATATTAAAAAAATTATTATCTTCTAATATAACGATATTTTATTTCAAATGCAATTACAATGCTGTCAAATATTTACGAAAAGCACTCGACATTCTAACGAGTTCCGGATCTTCCCGAATAACTCCGAGCCAATAAGCGTAATTCTCTGCTTTGTATTTACTGTCGTTTTCCCTGGCAATTGGTTCTTTCAAATAAATCAGAAGATTAGAAAAACCATCAAACAAATTAGGATAGTATTCTGGTTCCGTTTTCTGCAGCAGCTTCTCTATCCGGAATGAAAGTCTTGAAAATATATTTCTTGTTTAAGGATCATTATAAAGATGAAAGCAGTAGTATTTGATCTCTGGTACATCGGAGCCGAAAATAATATCTTCACACCATCCCATAAATTTATCAGTTAGGATTAGGAAGTCGGCTTCCATGTTTTTTGTTATTCTGTTGTAGTGGTTGTGTTCTGATTGGGTCATAGAATTGTTTCATCCCAAGTACCGAGCAATACAAGAGTTTTTAGTTTATCTTTAAGTTTATCTTTGTTGTCGTTAAAGTCTAATAATCCTTCGCTTAAAATAATATCAAATACTATCCTACAAATATTATCTACTTCTTGTGACCTCAACAAAAGGATTTCAGTCTTGTATTTTTTAGGTAACTCATCACCATGTATATATTTTGACCTAATATCATAACACACTCTAATGTTATCATAAATTTCGATTGAGGTTGAGTTTGTAAAATGTTTAATAAACATGTATACTCTTTCCGAAACTTGATGTGTCAGTTCTATTCCGTCTGTTGAAAATAGGCACTCTAGACAGCATATATAATTAGTAATTTTTACAGGAATTATAGATTCAGCTCTGGCTTTCCATAGAAATTGGTACGCTCTCTCAATTTTTGTTGAACTATTATAATTGTGGTCTTTGTGAAGCTGCACGTGCTCGATATGCTGTAACTTTTCTGGTTCTCTAGCACTAGGCTTTTCGCTGATAAATTTTTGAAATACATCAAAGTACACTGGAAGTTTTGATAATTCATATATTGAAAAATTTGTTTCAATATATTCACCTTTACTATCAGTAATTGAATAATGAAACTTAGATTTGATATATGAGTTCATATCCAATTCGTTGAAAAAATAATAGTAGTCTAGATAAATTGAGTTATCTTTTATCCGCCATGTCTGATGTATTAGCTGATCAGCTACTGTGCCATGTATACTTAATTGCCCTTCATGTTCTACTTCAGCATAAAATACTAAGAATGTAGAGCCTTTGAGTATTTGCGAATAAACTATACTTCCGTATTTTCTAATGTAAAGTTCTTTGTTCTTGATATAATTTTGCAAAATATAATAAGCAGAATTTGTGATTGTATAATTTCCGAGTGGTATTATACTATTAGGCTCAATTTCGAGTCCAATAATAGGAGCAATACATGTAAATGTTTTCATAATATTTTTAGATTTTTCGAATATACTAAAGATTAATCACTCAATAGTTAATTCGTTAATATTTCCGTACAGTTTTTTAAGTGCATTTAATGCGGATTCTGCATCTTTCTTAGTGAAAGTTCTATTTGCAGTTTTATTTAGCTTATTTGTGAGGTATAGGGGTGCAGTCTTATTGTTTGGAAACATAAGTTTTGCTACCTCCGAAATATTCACAGCCTTGTTAGTTTTCAAGTATTCCTCTACTGTCATAAGGCAAAGATAAAATAATTTTTAAAATAATTACATATTTTTATGTACTGTACATAATTTTATGTATTTTTGTATTAGAAAATATGACAGTATGAAAAGTAAAAGACTTGAAGTATTAGAAAACTCTTTAGTGAAGAAAGAAGCTGAACTACAAAGAAGATTCGACACTCACTTTAACGACGTAAAAAGTGCTAACGGTCAGCCTATGAATGACAAGAGAAACGGACAGGCGACTTTCAATCGATGGGATAAGCAGAATGATGCTATTAGAAATCAGCAAGCAAGCATAGAAAAAACCAAAGAAGCTATTGAGCGAGAAAAAGGTAAGATTGCTAATGTTAAGGCTCAATCAATACCTGCTGAATTACAAGAACTTTTAGAAAGTGGTAAAATAAATCAGTGGCGAAAATATCCAAATCGATTCTTTGTAGTGGGTGTTGAAAAAGCTCGATTAGTTTGGGACGAAAAAGGGCAATTTGTAGCACATCAATATTTATCTGCAATACCCAATCAAGAACAGTATGCTATTTTCAGAGACATTTTCAATAAGCTAAATCAAACTTTAAACAAAAAATAGTCTTCCACTCTAACCCAGAACTAATAAAATAAATTACAACAAAATGACACCAAAAGAGAAAGCTAAAGAATTAGTAGATAAATTTTCCAAATTAGTGAGATATGCTTACCCAAAAGACGCAGTTGAATCTGCTAAGATAGCTGTAGATGAAATAATAGAAACTTTTATTGATATAGATCCTAAACTAAGTTTTTGGCAAGAAGTTAAAAAAGAGCTTGAGAACTACTAACTAAATAGATTAAACAAAATGAAAGCAAAGGTAAATTATAACGCTTACGATACTTGGTTAGAACCTTATATCGGTCATGAATTTAAAGTCAAGAAACATAATAAATTATCTGTTTGGTTTTGGATGGATCATGGGTACGGCAAAGATGAATTACATCATTATGATGCTGAATATTTTGATTTAATCATGGAAAATAAATTACTAACAAACAAAAATTAAATTATGGAATGGAAAGAATTTCAATCGAAATATAAATCTATAAAAGAGGATTATAATAATTCAGAATTTGACGAAAGATGTAAAATGTCAATCAATGGTAGATATGATGCAATTGCAGAACTTATAAGAACTAAAGATATTATCCGAGAAAGTATGAACAAGTTAAATTCCAGAATAAACATCCTTTCAAAATCTTTAGATGAAGATTTACAAGAATATATAAAATTAAAATTAGAAAACTAAAATACTATTATGAACAATATTATTTACAAAGTTTCTGCCGATGATGGCATGGGTGGAGAAAGGCATTTGGGTACTGCTAAAGGTGATAAGGATGATATTATCAATTACTTCCAACCTTACAAGCCGTACAAAGAGGCTGCAATTTATATTTCTGAAATCAGTCTCGTTATCGTTACTCCTGAAATGGCAAACAAAACGAAAATACTAATTGCTGAAAAAGAAAGCTTAGAAAATAAATTAAAAGAGGTTAATAATAAACTAAAGTGATACTATTATGAGCAGATTAGAAGAGAGACGGAAGCTTTATGAAATCATTACTGATATGATTGAGAATTTAGAACATAATTGGAGTTCACATGAAGAAAGAAGCGAAGGGATAAATGATGTTCTTGATGAACTTTTAAACAGGCGTGAAAATTACGCTCGTGAATGTTCTCAGGCTTCTTTGGAGAAAGCAAGCGAAAAAGCAGAAATCTATATTCCAGATGGTGCTTACATGGATTGTTATGTAAATCCGGAAAATATTGAAATTTTAAAATCATCAATCACAAACATTGAAAATATTACTCTGTTATGAACGAAGCAACTATTTTACAGTTATTAAAATGGGATGTTGACCATTTAGTTTTTCTTAATGAATATCAAGCTTACTATTGGTTGACCGCTGCCTTTGATCAAAATGGCAAAAGAATCGGAATCACTTCATGTTGTGAGCTTAATTACGAATGCAAAAGACATAAGGACGTTAGAATGAAAACTGAAATTCAAAATGTTAGTCAGAATTAATTGAGGAATTGGAACTAAAAATAAACGATATGGAAAACATTTTAAACAAAATTCAAAAACTTTGTCACGGAATAGAATACAGCCGTCATATTCCTGATGAAGCTGAACAATTAGCTAAAGAAAACGGCATCATTGTTATTGTTGGTGGTTCTGATGATTTGATGTACTGTTATGGTGCTGATTGTTATCTTACTGGTGAAGTTGAGCATGGTGTTGGTTGGGATGGTGAGGATTTAACCGAATATGACCACGATGGGAACCTCAGAGACGAGGCTAAACAATTAGGATTAAAGATTTGGTGGTGTGGATTAATTCAAGAACCCAGACAAGAGAAACCGGATTACTTAGTCACAGAAAGCGGAGCATTTTCTTACTCAGTGAATGAAGATATTGAAGCTTTGGAGTTTTTAGTTTGTGAAAATAAAAATGATTTTTCTGATATATACTGCACAGGGAATTATCATTAAACTTCCAGAGAATTTCAAACCATCAATTTAATACCTGAACTAAACCAATCACATTCTGATATAAGGTAAGAAGCTAGCGTAAACGTGAAACGATAAGTAAAGCTCAAATATTGGCTAATCATAATTCGGCAAGGGAAAGGAGCTAATACTGACAAGCCGTTGATTAAATTCACTAACACCCTCCAGAATGTGGTTTTAAAAAATAATTATATGGAATACATGCAAAACCAAATGGATAATTTAATCACAGCATCAGAATATCAGTATGATGCATTCTGTGATAAAGTTGACGAATCTATTTCAGCCTACATTAAAGAAAACGGCTATACTTGGACTATACAGGATATCTACAAAGAATACAGGGAAAAGTATTGCAAAGGTGATTACATCAGCTACACGGCAAAGAAAATCATTGAGAAGTTCAAAGATGATTTAGTGAAAGTAACTGGAATTTCGAAGTCTGAGTAAACTATACTGCTCACTAAAAATTAAGATTATGGAATTTGAATTTAAAAAAGAATGTAAAAATAGTTGTCAACTTTGAAATTGGCGAAGAAGTTTTAGTAAAGGATTATGGTTCTAAACTAAACGGAAAACATACAATCGTTGATTTCAAAACAAATTTTGGTGGCTCTGAAAGCGGCATTATGGTTAAGTTAAAAGATTTCGATTCATGGCTTGATCTAGGTTGGATTAATAAAATTCCCGAAACGTTTTAAGCTGACATCTTACTGTCTAAACAATTTAAAAATAATTACAATGTTAACAGGAAAGGCAAAAGAAGATTTTAGTAAATGGGTCTACTTCAATGAAGACACTACTCAGGTAAATGAAACGTCAATAAATGATATTGTGGATGAAGCTCAGTGTTTTCTATCTAATCAAGATCAAAGATTCCGAACTGCCTTAATCATTGAGTGGCTTGATTCAGTAAACATATTTTTAATTCCGATGAAAGTGTTTTGTTCAACATATCCATGGCAATACAAGATTAATGAGAATATCTATTTCGGAATACCTAACCGATTTGAAACAAGACAAGAAGCATTAGAAAAGGGAATTTCTCGATCGAACGAAATTTACAATACTACTAGTATTTAATTTTAGTTTACATGGTTTAGTTTTATCCTCGGCTACGGTCGGGGAATTTTTATTTCATAAACTTTTTATTTTCCTCTAAGAAATAAGGCTTTGATTTTCTTCTCTCAATCATTTCCCGATTGTCATTTACCCACTTATTGAAATTCTGGGGAACATCACCAACATAATTTTTAGAGGCTTAAGGTGATAGGTTTTGACTGTTGTTTATTTCGGTGATGAGTTCGGTAGGTGATTTAAGTATCATGGTTCGTACACATTTACACGAAACGTGCCAACTGTTCCACTGAAAATCCTTTGGATATGTACCTTTTAACTCATCGCAAATATCCACGATTTTGTGAGAATTGCTCAGGTTAATCTGAACACCTACAACATCATTATTCTTTGAAATTCTTTCTTGCTCTGCCTGACGATAAGCTATATTGATTTCATTCGATGCCAGACGTAAAGCGTTTTTATGAGCAGAACGATAAACACCTTGTCCCGGATGAAATGCTGCAGCGTTTTTCGACAATACTAAATTTCCGTGCTTATCTCTTACTCTTCGGAATAGCTTATCGGGATCATTGAGATTGCCTTTTACTTTTCTTGCTAAATCCTGAGCACTCATTCCCTCTTTCAAAGCATCATCAATAGCAAATTCGAGGTTTTCTTTTGCCTGCTTGGTAACATTCCAAACTCTTTCAGATACGGTAAATTTGCCGTTCTTTCGCTCTTGGAATGCTTCAAGTGCTTTTTTGTTTTGAGATTGTTTTGAGATTTCTCTCATTTTGGAATCGTAGGCAGTAGCAGGAATCTTTGGTTTGATGCCATTCAGATTATCGGTAAGCAGATCATTTACCTTCTGGTTGGCGAAATCCCATTCATATTCCGTGTAGGTTTTAATCTTCGACAAAAGACCATTGTTGTAGGTCATAAGTGCCTGGCTTACTGCTTTTGTAATCCTGCTATAATCACTAAATCTGAATAGTTTCTCACTTATTTTCAAGTTCACCACAAGCAAAGCGATTTCCCTCACTAAATCATCGTACAAGACATTGATTGAAGTGAGGTATTTGTTTATTCGCTTTATATGTTTTTCGTCTGGGGTCATGGCTTAATCACTTTTATTACCTAATGGAACTAACGTTTTCAAAATTTCAGAATATTTATAGTATCTTCTCTTTTCGATTCCGTATGATGAAATTACACCATCTTTTTCCCATCTATGCAAAGTGGAACGGTTTACGCCTAATACAGAACACGTTTCATCGATAGTTAATATTTCCTTTTGAGGCTTTGTTGATCTTTCAGTTATTGAACTTTGTAAATCACCTATTTGCTTTTCTAATTTTATCTGATACTCTAAGATGTTTGATAATACTTCTGGCATCATTTCAAATGTAATTGCTTTCATAATCTCTATTGTTTATTATGTAAAAATACAATAGACTAAATTTCAGTGCAATACGTAATGTAAAGTTTAACTTTATACTCCACAACCCTATGCCTAAAATCAATAGCTTGCAAATTAATTGTAGTAGATATTTAACACTTAAAGCAAATCGTTACTCATTTTCAATTCCTGCTCAGACTTTATTTGCTCAATCTCTTCATCAACATTCTTAACTCCTGCCTGTTCCATCGTAGTACGCTGACTAAATAGAGGCTGGTTTCCGTTCACTGTCATTAACATCTCATAAAACTTACCAACATTATTGATGATGTAAGGTGTAATCACTGGTTCTGCATCTAAATCAGAATTTCTGAAACTCGTATTCATTAACTGCAGGAATGATTTCACAATTGACATTCTACGCTTCAAGGCAGGAACATAAACGCTCATCTTATCCATTACTTTGAGGTGTGGAAGCATGAAGAGAAATGCTGCATTTTCAGTGGCTAGCATATTTCCCATTCCTTTTAATCCTTCAGTAGATACATTCACAGAGTTTGTCATTTTGTAAAGTATATTTTCAAGATCTTCTTTTTCATTTGCAAGTGATTCACTGGCATTCGGTGGTTGAACAAAATCTGCTTTCGCATGATCTCCTTTTAGCTGTAATACTTTACCAGTTCTATCTTTCGAGAAGCTTCCGGTAACTTCTCCGGTTAAAGCTAAAATAGGAGCTGAAAACTTCTTATTTACTTCTCCTGCATCACTCGCTATCTCTTCAAGCCTTTCAATTGCCTTCTGCGCTTTTGACCATTCTACATCTGAGAATTGATAAAATACAATGGGGATTTTCCCGATAGAATTAACGCTTTCCGAAACCAACTCAACACCGGCATTTCCATCTTTGAGAATAGCAATTGTATCAGCTGTATAGATTTCGTAATACTTCACCTTTTGACCGCCTTCTTTCTTCTCATATTCCCGAAGAAATGCAATCATATCACCTTGCTCATTGAAGTAAGGATACATCTTGTTTTTGTCCGGCGTGAGAATGTTTATTTTAAGTCGGAATTGAGAATTAAAACCATAGTATTGATTCGGCTCATCGGCCACCCACCAAAGTTCAGCACATTGTGTGAATCTTCCATTTGATTTGGCAATTTCCCGATCTAAAAAGATGATCTTTTCCTTATCCAGAATCTTCAAATAAGCATCGTATATGGCTGAATCTTCTAAATTATTGGTATACTTAACTGGATTACCATAAAGGAAAGTAATAGCATTTGCGACAATCTCTTTTTGGTAAGCCAAAGGAATACGGTTTAAATATTCGATACGCTTGCCTTCTCTTTTCTTGCCCTCTTCATCGGTGTATTCGTATTCTACCGTGCGATTCGGGTAATTGTAAAGATCAGTCATGATCCGGTGCTTATTCTCATCCCATTCATTATTGAATTGTTCAATATTGGGAAGTTCTAAACCGTTATCCTTGAGGTAAGCGATTTTTTCACCGATGGTGCTGAGGTTGTTAAATTTTTCGTCCATTATATCATTGATGCTATTCTGTTCAAATTGTTTCTTACTGGCTTATTGAAATCGAAATAAGCTCTCATTAAGATCATATCTCGATAATCAGGTGATCTTCCGATCAATTCTTTTATTGTGGCTTTATTAACCAATGTAATGACATCATAATTCGGGTCTTGCTCTATGGTGTCAAGTTCTTCCTTGATTCTTTCTTTTTGTTCTTCTGATAATTCGGCAGAAATAAACATTTTACTCATGTTGATAATCTTCTCTGCCAAGTAAACCAGTAATTGAGTCTGAGCATTTTTATATTTCGGAGTATCTTTTTCGTCTCCTAAATCTTCATCGTATGGTCTACCGTTATTATGGAATCCGATAATGTCAAGATTATCAACTACGCCACCACCTACACCATCTGCATCAGCAATACACTGATCTTTTGGAATTGAATGTTTTTGCTGTAAGGCTTTAATACACGCCTGAATTTCGGTTGTTTTTGAAATTTCAAACTCATGTACTTCTATTAATTCCCAATCTTCCCAAACACCTATAACAGCTAAATCAGAACCGAATCGGGCAACGTCTGCTGTAATATATTTTTTCTTCTCATTTGATAAATGGTCATTTCTCCATAGATCCAGAATCTTATCATAAATACAAAGCTTAAATGGGTTGTCATCATAATCCCAATTACCATCTAATAATCTTGCTCTTTTAGCCTTGTCTGTTGTTGCTTCTAATTGCTCAATATAAAGTTTGTCAATGAATGGATTATCTTTTACAAACGCTTGAAGAAATTTCTGTATAGGCTTTAAAATCCCCTCTTTGAAAGGTTTGTAGAAATAAGAATACATCCAATTCTTTTTCGGGTTGCAAGTCACAAAGATTTTTGGTATTAATCCAAATTCCATATTCATGTGACGCCCTATACGAGTTTTAAGAACATCGTAAGCACCGAAGTTTATCTCTCCACCCTCTTCAATCCAACCTCCGGTATATTCCAATGAACCAAATCTTTCATATAATGGATCTGATGGCTTAAATTGCAAATCCAGCATGTCGATTCTGGAACCGTTCTTAAACTGAATGTAATTATCTTGGCCATTGTACCTCCATTCACTTGCAGGAATACAATACGCTTTGCAAACTTTTTGAAACGTGATTAATGTTGAAGATCGAATACGCTTTAGTTCTTCACGTCCAATAAACCATTTAGAACCTGGATAAAGTAGAGACATAAAAAGCAACCAACTTGCACCCGTCCAAGATTTCGCTCCACCTGCTGCACCACCATAGAGAAATTCTCTTGTATCTTTGTCACAGAGTATTTGTAATGCTTCTTCCTGCTTTAAATGCTTCTCGCCTTGATGGGTTGTAATAAAATCAAAATTCCCCCTTCTGAATTTCTCTACATAGATTTCAAAGAGCTGTATTTTTAGTTGGGAAATTCTAAGTCTATCACTTTTCATCAGTTTTTAATGCCTGTTCTAATTCATCAAGAGCGGAATCCGAAAGATTAGAAGTGTCTAATTCTCTTTTATCATCCAATTCGATTTCCTTCTTATCTCTCCAATGTTCCGGCTGTCTGTTTTTCAGCCAGAATATCGTTGCAATCATATCTGGTGGGAAATAATCCTCTACTTCTACGATTTCTACTGTATCATACAGTTTACCTGTTTCTTCATGGACTTTCTTTAGCTTAAAAGCTTGCTTATGTTTTTGGGTGTGTCCTAATGCTCTTTTGTACAAGGTAGAGACAACATTTGCATCTGCTTCGAGCTTTCCCTTTTTTATGGACTCGGAAAAGTCAGGATATTTCTTCTGCCATTCGTAGAGTGTATCAGGATTAATTTCAAAAGCTCCTGCCATCTGTACATCAGTCAAACCAAGTAGGGAAAATTTCAATGCTTGCTTCGGATGATAATCTTCATCATACTTTGTTGGCCTACCTATATTTTGTTCTTCTGACATACTATTGAAATTTTGATTTATTCTTTTGACTAGTTACGTGCCAACCGTGACATTCTTTGCAGTAATACTTTCTCTTTGGGATTTTACTTCTACTGCTTGCGTGCTTGCATTTATGAATTACATCACTGGCTTCTCTTTCGGTTGTGTAGAGAATCTTACTACAGTTTCCGGTACTTGCATCAATCCGCATAAGTTTCTTCCATTTTCTGTTGAAGTTCTTCGCCTTTGATAAATTTGTCATCTGGATTGAAACCTAAATATTCCAGAAACTGCACTTTAAAATCATAATCTGAGAAAGAAACAGTAAAATATGATTCACCTTCTATTACGGCATTCGCTTTCACCTGTTCTTTTATCTCTTTGATTTTCGCTTTCTTTTCTTCTGGGGTAAGTTCGGCAGCTTCTTTACGTTCCATTTCAGAAATGCTTGCTTCTGGATGGCTAACAGCGTTTGAAAGTTCCAGCGTGATACTCTTCTCATACTCTGCGTTAATCTTCTTTTCTTCTTGTGGTTCAAACGAAGGAATTTCGATATTTTCCATGTTCGGCATTTCGATTTCTATCATAGAGATATCGACATCATCTAATCCGGCAAGAGCTGAATCGATGTCGGGATATATTTGTGCAAGCTTCTTATAGTCATATTCGCCGGACACAGCTTTAGAATTAAGGAAGATATTGAGTTCTTTTTCTCGTTTATCATCTACCGAAATAGTTTCTACTTTAATTTCATAATCATTTTTTCCTGTTTCTGAATCATATTTATTTATTTCGTCTGAAATAGAAATTCTTTGATGACCAGAGACAATATTTCCTGTCGCCTCATTTACTAAAAGACCACCAAGTAATCCCTCGCGTTTAATATTTGCTTTTAATGATTTCCGCGCTTCATCTGTGAGTTTACGAGGATTATAATCACTAAATTTTATTTCAGACCTTTTTAATATTTTGGTTTCTGATTGTTTAATTTTATTTTGCATATCCATCTAATGCTTTCTTTATTGTGGTTACGGAAACATTGTATTTTTTAGCCAACATCGTTTGCTTCGTCTTTCTAAATACATAAGTGTTTTGAATTTCTGCCACTTGCTCTCTATTTAGTTTAGATGAGTGATGATTATACCCTTCTTCTATCTTTTTTAATCCGATTCTTATTGAGTGTTTTTGATTTTCAGATTGAGTATTCCATTCTAAATTTTCAATACAGTTATCTGTTTTAACACCGTTAATATGATTTACTTGCGGTTTATTTTCTGGATTCGGAATAAATGCTTGAGCAACCAACCTATGCACAAAGAATCGTTTTTTATTCATCGGAATACATAAATCAACCTTAGAATATCCCCAATGTGTTTTATATTGAGATATAATTTTTCCGTTTCTTCTATGAACGCGACCGATTGAATTAATATGCTCACTGGGTAATGTTTTAACTCTACCTAAATTACTCACTTGATGAGTTTCTTCGTAACCCACGACGGGTTTCCATATTTCAATCTTGTTCTGCATGCAATTGTTGTTTTTGTGAATGATCGTACTCAAACAGCTTTCTTTCAGTGTCGAGGAATTCTTCTATAATTTTCTTCAGATCACCGGGGTAATTGGTTCGGCACCAAAGAAGAAAAGAAATATCATTGACATCATTTCCTTGACTTCTGGTATTTCCGGTGTTGCCGTACTTTAAAGGTTCGATAAGGCGATTTTTTTTGATGTACGCAATAACCTGCTTATTATTCCAGTCTGCCAAAGGGTAAAGTTTCTGCCCTGCTTCACTGGTCATGGAATCCGGATAAGAATTGAGCATCAATCTACGGTTGAGAGAATCATTTTTCTTGAATCCTAAAACTGACCATTCAATTACTGTTTCTTCTTTTACCTTATCGTTGATTTTAGAAAGATTCCATTCGGAATATTTGATTTGCTCAGTTCCGTTTATTCCGTGCTTTTTATTGTTGTAATAAGCGTAATGAGGCGTTTGAATGAATCTACAGTTAGGATATTTATTTTCTGCCCATTTAATGTAACGGTTCATGTGTTCCAGATCTTTCACCATGTACATGAATACACAAACGATTTCTTTGAAATGTGGAGCCATCATATTGAGAAGGCAAATACTGTCCTTTCCAGCTCCGGAGTGAAACAATATTACCCTATCCGTTTTGTTAGATAGGGTTTGAATACTGTTTAAAGTAGCTGATAGGTCCATTACCTTCTAACGAAACCTTGTCTTACTCTACTTCTCATTGGGAATCCACCAGAACGATTAATTGCTCTTGCAGCTCTACCGAGACCGTTTCCACTTTCTGCCATTGTAGTAATTTTTTAAAATTAAATATTGAGACTTTCACAATTTATTTTCTCAAGAATCTCGCCCAGCTCTAGAACGAAATTGCAGTTATCGGTTGTTAAAAATTCGTCTTGACTGTCATCTTCTTCTAAGAATATCTCTTTTAACTGAACAACTATTTGCGGTGGGTTTTTAGAATACCCTAATTGAAATCTGACAACATCGTATTTCTTATTATCTACCCAGTTGCCATCATTATCAAAAACACAGAATTTATCAATGTAATAATCTGTGTAATCTCGATATTCTTCTTTCTTCTCACCTTTCAGAATTTCGAGAAACCATTTCTTCTTCAGAACCAAATACAGTTCTTTTCTATCTGCCATATTTTAGTTTTTCTATTTGCTCAATTAAAAAATCACGGCTGTATCTGAAGTTATTTAAACTTGCTTTCATTTCTAACTGCTTTAATCTTTGTTCACCGATTTTCAGTAAAAGATTTTTTCTATATTCAATAAGGTTTCCACTTAGATACTTGTTGCAACGAACGTCCTGTCCATGTATGTTATCCAAATCAAACCTTACAGCTCTGTATGCTAATGGTTCTTTGGGATAAAAGTGACCTGCATTCATTTGATTTATAGGTTTTAACTGCTGACATGAAATACAAATGAAATATCCATTTACGCTGTCTCTTTTTCTAACCTTTGCATTGACTAATTCCTGAAGCTTATCTTCTAGCGATGATATAGATTTGCCTTTATACTTTTTTTGAATATCCGCTGTAAGTTGCTTTTCTTGCATCTTCATTATTGAAATATTTGCGTTTAAAAGATCCCTGCCTAATAGGCTTATCAAAAGCGTCCTCAATACTCCAACCTCTGGCAATTCTCCCTCGAATAGCTGCCGCATACATAAACAATTCTTTTTTTTCTAATAAATCTGTAAATGCGTATTCGACACCTTTGTAAGTAACCTTTACTGTTACATCTCTATTGTTGCAATTTTGCTTTGGTTTAACGAAACGACAATTATCAGGATAATAACCTTTACTATTGTCAATTCTATCTAACTGCAAACCGTATTGATAATTATTTTCTTTTGCCCATTTTGCAAAAACCTTGTAATCTCGCCACTCTTCACACACGGTGATACCTTTATCAAAATAGACATGGCTATCAACATAATTAGGATTAACCCTGTACAACATTGCATTCCATACTCTATAAAGTTTTGTCCCACTCTCGCCGTGTAGTTGATTTTCACAATTGCCACAGCTTTTTATATTACCACGTCTCAAGTGAATACTTCTAACATTATTAGTTTTGCCACAATCGCATACACATTCAAAGAAAACGATGCTTTGACCTGATTCTGTGTAATATTTACCCGCTCTTTTAAGCACTGTTAACTTACCGAACTTCAAACCAAGTATATCAATAGCTTTACCCATAACGCAAATATATTTACAAAACTGATTTGATGCAACTTAAAACATTATATTTAAAGCATCACTTTAATATTTATGGTTTAATAAACTGTTTTTATTACACAAAAAAACCACCCTAATTTTAGAGTGGTTGTATTTTGATATTTTGGCTTATATTTAATTGAAAAACATTCGTTCAAATTCTGTATTATCTATCTCTGCAGGTATGAAAAATGGTCTTAATTCTAATGCCCCGCAAATCTTTAAAATAGTTGATAGAGAAATTTCGGTTTCGTTATCTAAGTTTCTATTTAAGGTACTTCTCTCGACACCTATTAATTCTGCCAATTTACCACGAGTTACGTTTTTTTCTTGCATTCGTTCAGTGATAAATTTAATTATCATTTGCTTACCTACTTCGGCTGAGTTGTCATAATTAGCCATGTTTTAATCTAAATAATATTCTAACATCTTTTCTACATCTTCGAAATTTTCAAAAAAATTACCTTCAGAATTCAAATAATGAACATTGGCAATATTTCTAAAGTTTTTTGAATAAACTCTTGAATCTTCGCTTTTGTCTACATCGACAACTAAAGAAATCGTATAATTATCACATCTTGTTGGGTTGGCTGTGTGGTCTGAAACTCTTACAGTCCATTGTTTATCATCTTTATCGTAGAATTTGATATACTGCGATGAGAAACCATTTTTCACTGAATCAATTGCTGATTCTACTTTCGGTGTAATTTCTTGAATATTCATGATGTATTTTTTTATTGTTAAGCAAATCTACGAAATAATTTCTAATGTTGCAAATATGCAACAATTTATTTTTAGAAGTTTATTCTTTCGAGAATTTTGCCCAGGTGAATAGTAAAGTCACGCTTTAAAGTCACGCCATTTATTTCGACGATAATACGGCGGGCGCCTGGGTGGTAGCCTTCTTGAAGTATCACGGTGCGATAATTTTTAAAGGCTGTTTTCGACTTGTTTAAAAGCCTTGATTGATAGAATTCGGTATTGCTTCGATATTCTTCTTTTTTTTCGCCAGATTCAATTTTGTCAAACCAAACCTTTTGCATGATAAGAAATAACGGCTTTGCTTGCTCTATTTCTTCAGTAGGTAGATTTACTTCTGGTCTTGATACTTTTGTTCGGTGACGTTGGGCGGTGCTTCTCATGCAGATTTAATTTTATTTAATAAATTCTGTTTTTTAGAGTTCTTTAGCTGATATTTTCTAACCTTATTCAAAAGTCTTTGATTTTTAATTTTTTCTTTTGCTAGGTCTTCTTCTGCACTCTGACATCTTTTTCTAAATGCTGAAAGCTCACCCAATCTAAGTCGATTATTCAACCTTTCAAGCCTTTCATTCAATGCTTGAATTTCTCTTTTTTGCTGTTCTATAATTAATTGTGAATTCATAATATTTTTATTTAGTTTTAACGAATTTAACTCTTTTTCTACTAAGTTTAGCAGGTGATTTCTTCAATACTTCAACTGCTTTTATTTCTGGGGTTCTGCTTTGCTCAACCATGATGAAATTTTCGATTTTGAAACATCTGAAAGATTGCGCTTCAACATCAAAATAAGTTAATGTAGTAATGTTCGGTTGGCCCTGGGTTTTGAATTCATGATCAATTTTCAAAGTTGCCACGGCCTTGCGAATAGAACCATCTTTTTTTTCGAAATAAAACGTTACTTCACCTTGATGAAGCTCTTTATTTAATCGGTATAATTGCCACGATTTTTTAAGGCATACCGACCATTCTTTGCCGGTTACCGCCATGATGTGATAGGCTCTTAACATTACTGTTTTTCTGAAAGAAATATTTTGCGTTTTCATATAGTTGATTTTTGCTTTTACCACCAAAAGCGGGTATTACCCCGCTCGCTTTAACCAATAATTTTTTGAAACTAAATCCATCTACTTTCTACAGTTTCCTTTTGGATTAATTCTATTTTTTCGGCGCTTATGTAAAAATAGTGGTTTGTTTTGTTATTTTTAATAAGCCATTGTTTGGCCGAATTTACAATACATTCCGAATCATCTTGATAATCGTCGTATGTATTTTTAAAGTCTTCTAATTCGTCTTTCTCGGCAACTTTTAAAGCGTAGTGATTTAAAAGTTCTTCTTTTGACATTGTTTCAAGCATTTCTGCTAAGTCAGGTCTTTTGTTTTTTAATTCTTGAAAATCGTTCATGATGTTTGTTATTTATTAGGGGTTATTTTTTGCATTTAGAACATTTTGGCATTTTGTCGCTTAATTTTAATCTGATTCTTTCTTGATTACTACAATGTTCACAAATAGCATCAAAAAGTAAATGTGTTGTTGTAAGCTGTAAATACTCTTTTATCTTCATTTTATTTCGCTTTTTTGAAAGTTTTGAATTCGGCATCAGTCATTGCTTCAAGTTTTGCCTTTAAAACATTCATAACATCATCTACATGAACACCACTAATTAAAAGAGCTTGACAAGCTCTTTTATACTTTGCTGTGCTTAATTCTAAATATCTCTGAAAACCTAAAGAATAAACAGGCTCAACATCTGATTGAAACATTGAAAAAAGATCTTTTACGCTTTCTACTACTTCAGGTGTAACTTCGTAAGTAGTGATTGTTCTTTTGCTGTGGTTTATTACTGTAGTGTTCATAATGTTTGTTTTAATTGTTATTGTTTCATTAACTTGATACTGCAAATGTATAAGTTTCAGAAACATGAAACAATAGTATGAATGTTAAACTTTTGTTAAATGTTTTACGATAATGAAACTTAAAAAATTAAAAACCCTAGTTTTGTATTATATTATTGATACTATGAATTTCAAAATTAAAGAGGTTATGACCTTAAAAGGGTTTAATAATGTGAAACTCGCAAAAGAATTAGGAGTTACAAAGGGTACGGTAAGTAATAATTTAAAAAATCCAACTTTAGAAACTTTGGAAAAAATATCTAAAATCCTAAATGTAAGAGTGAGTGATCTACTTGAAGAAGAAGAACCAGAATTGATGCAACCAATCTATACAAAGGATGAATCGGGAAGTGAAATTATTATAGGATATTTGAAGAAATAAGGGACTACTTAAAGTCCCTTGCTTTTTCTTTGATTGATCTAAAATTTGTAAGCTCCAAAATTTGAGCATAGATTTCTGTTGTTATCGGTGTCGAGTGACCAAATAATTTTTGAACTGCTTCCAGACTTACACCATCTTGAATGCTGTCATTTGCTTTCTTGTGTTTTGTCGCATACATTTTCTTTTGGATTCCTAACTTTTTGATAACTTCAAGTCTCCAAACATGACCACCTGTATTTATACCCAAAATACAAGGGCTTGGCTTAAAATCGTCATGGTCATACCAACCAGATTTTTTTCTTCTTCCAAATACATAATAATCCGGATTTGAAAGATCAAACTTAGCAAGATCATCCTTAAGATCTTTAGGAACTGGAATTATTCTTTTTCTTGCTGTTTTGATGATCTCTTCAGGAAGCACAAGTAAGTCGTCATCATCACCGTTAAGTCTTACCATTGAACATTTAAGAAATCTTAGTTCAGCAGGTCTCAGACCTGTATGATACAATGCTTTCAACCATATATTATAATTTGGAAGAAATTCTTTAAAATGATTTACGACAATTGTTTGTTCCTCTGGTGTTAAAGGGATATAAGGGTTTGTTTTTTCAGACTTTAATGTCGGAACTTTGGTAATTATGTTTTCTGTAATAAAATGCTTGTCCAATAATGATCCGAAAAGAGATTGCAAAGTGATTCTTCTACGATTATACTCTTTATTAGTCCAATTCCTCTCTTTCATGATCGAAACAAGAATATCCTCAATATGATGAGGTTTTAAATTGGTTAATTTTTCTTTTTGCCAGTTTTTCTTCTTGACTTCTTTATTGATAAATCTAACCAAACACGTATAGTTGGCGTGGGTTCGGCTTTTAACTTTTAGTTTAGCTAATTCTAAGGCTTTATCAAATGCTTCGCCAACAGTAAGGTTCTGCACCTCTAAATCAGGAAGCGCACTTTTCTTTTTTGGAAGCCATCCTCCACGTAGTCGTATTTCTACTGCTTTAGCTAAATCTTGAGCAGCGGACAATCGTTCTAGTGGATCAGGATATATATTTATACCCTTGTAAAATTTTTTGATCACCTCTTGGGTGTCAGTGTTATATAAATAAACATAGTATTCCCCGTTATTTTTTTTGGGTGAATAAATCTTAACTTCTAAATTTCCCATATTATTTGATAATATATTGCTTGCAGGCGTTGAGAGCAAGAAGAAAAGTTTTACTTTTATTTACTATTTTACTATTTACTATTTTATAAGTTATTGATTTTTAAGGTTTTTATATTAACTATTGAAACTTTGATAAGTTACACATCAATAATTATAAGCAATAAGTAATAGGTCATATTTTTACTTTTGCCTTGTATATTTTTACTTTTAAATATTCACCAAAGTTCCAACGGACTCTCCTTCTACAATCTTTACTAAATTACCATCTTTATTCATATCAAATACAATAATGGGTAATTTATTTTCGTGGCTTAATGTAAAGGCAGTCATATCCATTACTTTAAGATTTTTCTCAAAAACTTCGTCAAAAGATAATGAATTGTATTTTACAGCATTTTCATTCTTCTCAGGATCGCTGTCATAGATTCCGTCTACTCTTGTTCCTTTTAAGATTACGTCTGCATCAATTTCGATGGCTCTTAAAGTTGCTGCAGTATCTGTAGTAAAGTAAGGATTTCCTGTTCCTGCTCCAAAGATCACTACTCTACCCTTTTCAAGGTGTCTCACCGCTCTTCTTTTGATGAATGGTTCTGCTACTTTATCCATTTCTATGGCAGATTGCAGTCTTGTTTTGATTCCTGCATCTTCCAAAGCGCCTTGTAATGCCATTCCGTTGATTACTGTTGCAAGCATTCCCATGTAATCGCCCTGTACTCTGTCCATTCCTGCCGCAGCTCCTGCAACACCACGGAAAATGTTTCCTCCTCCAATTACGATGGCAGTTTCGCAACCCATATCAACTACCTTTTTAATTTCCTGAGCATATTCCATCAGTCTTTCGGGATCGATACCGTACTGTCTGTTCCCCCATCAATGCTTCACCACTCAGTTTTAGAAGGATTCTTTTATATTTCATCTTTAAATTTATAATAGTTTTTGAGAATTAACTCCTTTAGAAATTAACTTTGCAAATATAATCATTAAAAATATTGTAAAAAGAAAAATATTTAATAGTAAATAATGTTATAAATATTTTGATAAGTACGAAAAAGGATTATTTTTGCATTAATTAATTACTGATTTGAAGAAAGTTCTAATTTTTTCACTATTTCTTTCGGGATTTGTTTCATTTGCACAAACTGGAACAAACGTTTATCCATTTCTGAATATTCCGGTTTCTGCACGACAGGCTGCTTTAGGCGGTGATGCAATTACGATGAGAGATCACGATGTGTCTTTTGCCATTGCCAATCCTGCTTTGTTGAATAAGGAATCAGACAAACAGCTTTCTGTGAATGCTACGGCTTATCTTGCAGATTCTAAATACGGAACAATTGCTTTTGCAAAAAGATCTTGATAATGGTCACATGGTAACTGTAAATGCCCGTTACATGAGCTACGGAAATATCCCAAGAACTGACGACAGCGGTTTTGAAATGGGAGAATTCTCAGCTTCTGATGTTGCAGTTGGCGGTGGATACGCGTATCAGTTTGAAGAGGACTGGACGATTGGTGGAGGATTAAATTTTATCACTTCAAAAATTGACACTTATACTTCTTCTGCTGTAGCCGGAACTTTGGGCGTAACTTATCATCCTAAAAAAAGTAAAGAAGTTGTTTCTGTGGTATTAAGAAATTTCGGTTATCAGTTTAAATCATTCAATGGTGTGAGAGAAAATCTGCCGTTCAGAATAGATTTAGGGTATACTAAAATTTTAAAAGCTTTTCCTTTAGCAATTACTGTTACCGCTCACGATTTGCAGGAGTTTGATATTTCTTCAGATCTTAATGTAAACGGACAGGAAGTAAATATCGGAAGAAAAATTGCCGATCACTTTTCTTTAGGCGCAGAGCTTTTTCCTGAAAAGAGTTTCAATGTAAGATTGGGTTATAATGTAAAAAGAGGAAACGAATTGGCAGTTGCAGATCAACGAAATTTCTCAGGTCTTTCTGCAGGTTTCGGACTTAAAGTCTCAAAATTCAGAATCGATTATGCACACGTAAGATACCACAACTCTTCCAACGTGAACCAAATCGGTATTTCTGTAGATCTCAGCAGCCACAGAGGAGAATAATTTCATCCTAAAATTTAATTAAAATACTAATTCTCCTAAATGAAAAATCTTTGCTGAGGATTTTTTTTAAAACATGAGTATGTGCGAAATTTATGTTAGAATGAACATTACAAAAATTAGTGTTTAAATATTAGATTCTTTTGAATTTTCAGAATTTTTCTTGAAATTTGTATCATGAAAAAACCAGTAATAGCGATTGACGGATTCTCATCTACAGGAAAAAGTTCTATTTCAAAAATTATTGCCGAAAAGCTAGGCATTGTACATTTAGACACTGGCGCATTGTATAGAGGCATTACTTGGTTTGCATTACAAAATTGTTTAAATGATGATGAAACCATCAATCTGGAACAGCTTTTTTTCTTCTTTCTCACTCATAGAACTCGAATTTAAAAACGATAATGGCGAGTTGGTTCTTTTCCTGAATCATATCAATATTTCAAAGGAAATCCGTTCTCATGAAGTTTCTCAAAACGTAAGTTTTATTGCCAAGCAAAAAGAAGTAAGAGATTTTCTGTTACAGTCGCAGCGCAATTTGGCAGAAAAAGGAGGTATTATTATGGATGGCAGAGATATTGGCACAGTGGTACTTCCGAATGCAGATTTTAAATTTTTCTTAACGGCAAGTATTGAAGAAAGAACAAAAAGAAGATATCAGGAACTGTTGAGTTTAGGAATAGAAACTGATGAAAAGCTCGTTAAAGACAACCTTATTGAAAGAGACCGCATCGATAGTGAAAGGGAAATAGCACCTCTGAAGAGAGCGGATGATGCAATTGTGATTGACAATACCATGCTTACTAAAAAAGAAACAATAGAAAGTATATTGTCATATTTAAAAAAATAATATTTTTTATCTGCCAGAAACTTTTTTGGTATATTAATTGTAATATTTGCTACATAGAATATTTATTAATAATAATTAAAAAACAAGAAATGTCTAGAAAAGAAAATAATACAGCAGGTATTTTAGCGGGACTTTTAGCAGGCGCTGCAGCAGGTGTAATTTTAGGAATGTTATATGCTCCTGAAGAAGGAAAAGAAACAAGAAAAAAAATTAAGAACAAAGCAAACGACTTAAAAGAAGATGCTAAAAACAAGTATGGAGAAGTTTCTGAAAAAGTAAAAGATCAATACGGAAGCATTTCTTCTACATTTAAAGAAACAGCAAGCAATGTTGCTCACACAGTAAAAGACGGTTATGATAAATACAAAGATCAAATCGTTTCGAAAACTACAGACATCGTAAAAGATGTAGAAACAGGATTGAATGATCTAAAAAGATAAATCTATTTAGTTAAAATAACAAAAAGGAACTTTGACCAAATTAAAGTTCCTTTTTTTGTAACTTTTAAAAAAAAATAATGATAGAAACTATTAAAGAATATGCATCGAAGCGAATAGATTTGCTTAAAATTCAGGCGACAGAAAAATCATCAATTTCTGCGGGAGTTATTGCCTATCTGGTTATATTATTAGTTGCTTTTACTTTCTTTATTATCCTTTTTAATTTTGGACTGGCATTTTTTGTTGGTAAACTATTAAACAATACCTCTTACGGATTTTTAATTGTAGCAGCATTTTATTTGGTGATCACCATTTTTGTTGTTACCTTTAAGAAACGTATCATTCACAGTGTGGCAAACAAAGTAATCGAATTTTTAAATCACTAATTTATGAGCAGGAAATACGAAAGTTTAGAAGAACTGAAAAGAAAGAAAAAGCTTTTAAAAAGTGAAATTGAAGATTTAGAAGGTTTGTTGACTTTTAAAAATACAAAAGAAAGTCTGAGTGCATTTACGAACGGCTTAACAGATCAGTATCTGAAAGAAAAGATAGATGAAGATGGCGAAGAGAAGACTGTTCTCAGAAAAGATGTGATTGCAAAACAGCTTACTTCTGAAGTGAAAGATCTTTTTCTAAGCAAAAATACAGCAATGGGAATTGCAGGGAGTGCATTTAAAGCCGATGCAATGGATACCGTTGTAAAGCTTGCGGTAACAGCTTTTGTTGCCAATTATGCAAAGAAAAATATGCGCAGTTCAAACTGGAAAAAGAAAATTTTAGGAGCAGTATTAATTTATGTAGCACCTATGGCTTTAAAATTTGTAAGAACAAAATTAGAGGCTTATCAAAAAACTAAAAGTGTATCCAGTATGGAGCAACTTATATAATTTGTTAGAGTTTTAGAGTGAAAAATTTATAATATTAAATATTTTCAGTCTAAAACTCTATCATTATTTATTACTGAAAAGTTGTCCTAAAATAATTCCGGCAGCCATAGAAACGTTCAGACTTTCTGTAGACTGAGATTTACCAAATCTAGGAATTGCTATTTTCTTCTGAAGCATTTTTTCTGTTTCTTCACGCATCCCATTTCCTTCATTTCCTAAAATCAAATTAAGCCTTTCCGGTTTTTGAAAGGTATAAATATTTTCTCCGTCCATGTCTGTTCCTATATTGACATTATCTGTTTCAGATAAATAATCAACAAGATTACAATACATTACATTAACTCTTGTAAACGAACCCATCGTTGCCTGTATTACTTTCGGATTGTAATAATCTACCGTATCTTCACTACAAATGATCTGCTCTATCCCGAACCAGTCTGCCAAACGTATGATAGTACCAAGATTTCCCGGATCTTGGATTCCGTCTAAAACCAGTTGGATTTTGAAATCCTGTAATTTAATATTTTTATTCATCTCACAAACTGCTACAGAATCTTTAGGATTTTGTAAGAAACTTATTTTTTTCAGTTCATTTTCAGTGATTTGATGAATAATAGTATCCTTAAAATTTAAATTTTGAGGATTTGTAGAAAATATTTCTTTAATTTTAAAGTTAGAATCGGGAAGTTCGGAAATGATTTTATTCCCTTCAACCAAAAACAAATTGTATTTTTGCCTGAACTTCTTTTTATCTAAAGACTGTAAAACTTTTATTGTATGAGCTGTAAGCATTTCAAGAATTCTCCTCAAAAATATTATAAAATTATATCATTCGCAACTGTTATTGGTGTTCTTTATGCTTGCAGTACCACAAAAAAAGTACCTGAAGGTGAATTTTTACTTACGAAAAACAATTTTCAGTTTGAAGATAAGAAAGAGTTTTTTGATGACGAACTGAAAGATTATGTACAGCAAAAACCTAATAAAAAGCAACTGCTTTTCGTTCCTTTGGGACTTCTGCTCTACAATGCTGCCAATCCGAAGTATGATTCTTTATTCAGCGAATATCTTACGTATCCCAGCGAAATAAGAGATCAGAACTTAAGAGATTCTTTATTCGTTAAATATAATATGCCAGAAAATGTAGGAAAAAGGTTAACATGGGACAGGATTTTACACAACTGGGGAACGGCACCAGTAATTTTGGATCAGACAAAAACCGACAAAAGTGCAGAATCCATCGAAAAACGCATGACTTACCGAGGTTATTGGGATTCTGAAGTAAAATTTAAACATGATCTGGATTCAACTTCCAAAAAAGCTGCAGTAACCTATTTTCTAAAGCATAATAGTCCTACGAATATTAAAGAATATTTTTATAATATTCCGGACGCAGGTATAAAAAGCATTTATCAGCAAAATATAAATGAAACTTTGGTGAAATCCAATAGAGTTCTAGATCAGACGGTTCTTGAAAAAGAAGTCACCAGAATCAATGATCTCATGAGGAGAAGCGGATATTACAAATTTAATAACGGAAATGATGAAGTTTATTTTGTAGCCGATTCATTAAGAGACCGAAAGAAAGTTCCGTTAACTCTTGAAATTCATAAAGATTCTGCAGATTCCCGCTATAAAGTGGCAACCATCGGAAATATTGATGTTGCTATTGTTGATGAACCAAGTGATTTTGGCAGAAAAACAGTGAAAGACAGCCTCAGAAGAATCAGATTTCATAAAATGAATGAAGATTATAAAACCAACTCTATCTGGAGAGCTATCATTGTTGATAATAAATCGGTTTATGATCAAAACTCGCTTGATCTGACCAAGAGAAATCTTATTGCCATGAATAATTTCAGCATTCTGAAAGCAAAAGATTCATTAAGACAAGGTGGGGCAATAAAACCGAATGACAGTATTGTAGATGTGCTGTATTTGCTGAAACCACTTCCGAAATACGAAGTAAAAGTAGGAACAGATGTTAATTATTCTCAGTTATTAAATCTCGGAATATCACCTTCTGTAGACTTGACAACGAGAAATGTCTTCAGAGGAGCAGAAAACCTTTCGACAAGTCTCTCAGGAACTTTTGGATCAATTCGAAACCCTAAAAATTTAGACAAAAGAATTTTAGCGTACGAAATTTCTGCTCAAGCATCTTTAAATTTCCCTCGTTTGCTGCTTCCATTCAATTATTATAAGCTTATCCCAAAACGATACACTCCTACTTCATCTATTGTACTGGGAACTTCTATACAGAATAATATTGGTTTGGGAAGAGTCAATTTCAATACAGGTCTTAATTATTCTGCCAATGTAAATGATCAGTCGTCACACAGATTAACTTTATTCAATACACTTTTTAGTTTAACGAAGAATAAAGACAACTATTATGACTATTTCGTAAATGATAATGAGGTAAGAATAAAGGTTTTTAATGATTATTTTAATTTTAATCCGCAGGTAAAACAGGATTTTGAATCTGGTGCATTAACACGAGATGAAGTATCGGAAAAAATAATAAATGATGCCAATTATCCTGCAACTTTAGATCAGGCTAAAGCGAATAATCTTATCGAATTTTTGGGCACATTGGTCAATAAAGACAGACAGACTCAGGATGTTATTATTTCATCTATGGTTTATAACTTCATCTATAATGAGATTGGTAAAAAAGAATATCCGAATGCATTTTACTTTAACGGAAAAGTAGAATTAGCAGGTAATATTCCAAGTATATTTAATCAGAAAAGAGAAGAAGTCGGTGGAATTCTAAGAAGTCCTGAAAGAACAATTTTTGGTATTCCTTATGCACAATTCGTAAAATTTGATTTTGATGTAAGAAAATATTTTAAATTTAATGGAAATCAGACTTTCGTGCTTCGTCAGTTTATCGGTTTAGGAATTCCATACGGAAATTCTTCTACGATGCCTTTTGTAAGATCTTACTTCAATGGAGGTTCTAATGATATCCGTGCATGGGTTGCTTTTGGAGGTTTAGGACCGGGAGGTTCTCAGATCGATGAAAGAGTGAGAACGTATCTTATGGGAAATATAAAACTTACGACCAATTTAGAATACAGAATTCCTTTTAATGACATGTATGAAGGCGCTATTTTTACCGACATCGGAAACGTCTGGAATACTGAGAATAACGGTTTTGATGATCAGTTTAAATTCAATAAATTCATCAGAGAAATGGGCGTCGGAAGCGGTTTGGGATTGAGAGTAAATGTTGCCTACATTACTTTAAGAGTAGATTTAGCCTACAAAATTTATGATCCTAATAAACCTGATGGAGAAAGATGGAGATTTGATAAAATACAGCCTCTGAAACCTACCCTGAATATTGCTTTCGGCTATCCTTTCTAATCTGGAGAAATTCCTAATAAAAAAATAGACTACAGCAACCACTCTTGCGATAATCTCTCTGGATTGGTTTCTGTAGAAACTTTCAGGTTTATTAACGTCCTGTGCATCAAAACCCAATGCATTCATACTATTGTTTCTTGCAAAAAATAAGGCTCGCAGATTATGAAAACCCTGAGAAACAATAATTACATTTTGCTTTTTGTAAACATCTTTACAGCGCAGAATACTTTGATAGGTGTTGAAACCTTTAGGATCTTCAATAATAATATCTTCTGGGACGCCTTCTTGATAAATTAAATAATTTTTCATTGCTGCAGGCTCATTGTACCCTTTACTTTTTTCACCGCTCACGATTATTTTTTTTTTATTTTTCCGTGGTGATAAAGCAATGCTGCGGCATCCATTCTTTTTGTAAAATAAGGATTAGAAACTCCCGATCTCATTCTGGGAGAAGTCCCTAAAACCAAAGCAATTTCACGGGGCGGAATTTTTGAGATCTTATTATATGTTCTTCCGTTCGTTACACCAAAAACCCAGATATTACAAAGACAGATCAAAAGAAAAAACAATTCTAATGATGCAGTTAAAAGTTTAAATATGTTTTTGATGAGTCTCAATTAAAATCAAAGTTAAGTTTTATTTTCTTGGTTTTGGGTATCGACATACAGGCTAAAATCTTCCCCTGAGCTTCTTCTTTTTCAGTAAGATATTCGTTTTCCAGAAGCTCCACTTCTCCTTCTTCAATCGTACATTCGCAGCTTCCGCAAATTCCGGATTTACATGAGTAAGGAACAGGAAAATTTTGAGATAATAATTGCTGCAGAATTTTTTCTCTGTTATCAGGAAGTTCGGTTTCATAATTTTTTCCAAGCATTTTAAAATCTACCTGTACATTTTCAATCAGAGGAAATTCTTTTTCCTGAGGATAAATATCATCGTTAAACTCTTCAAAAAGCTCAAAATGAATATTTTTCTTTGGAATTCCATGGTGATAACACGCATTTGCCAATGTTTTAATCATCTCTCCTTTTCCGCAGATTAAAACTTCATCTACAGCATCCCAAATAGTAGATTCTTCATCGGTATCATCTAAATGTAAAATCTGATTGATAATTAAGCTTAATTTTTTGGCATCTAATCTGCCATAAAACAACTGATGCGAAGTTTTTTCCTGAGAATAGAAATAATAAATCTGAAGTCGGTCATTGTAAGTTCTTGCAAGATTATCCAAAAGATCTCGATAGATTAAATCCTGTGAGTTTTTATTGCTGAAAAAAAGGAAAAGTCTGGTTCTTGGTTCGTTATGAAGAATATTTTTAAAATGGCTTAAAACAGGCGTTATACCAATTCCTGCTGCAAAACCTACAATCGTACGAAATTCGCTGGGTTTTGAAACCAGAGTGAATCTTCCATTCGGTTCGCTCACAGACAATTCGTCCCCAATATTATAATTTTTATATAAATCTGAAGTAGCTCCTTGAGGAGAATTTACTTTTATTCCTAAACAGATTTTGTTTTCATATGGTGCAGAAGTCATCGAATAATCATTGATAATTTCTTCACCGTTAGATTCAAATTTTACACTTACAAACTGCCCCGCTTCAAACTTGAAATTTTCTTTCAGATTCTCCGGAATTTCAAGCTCCAGCGAAAAAGTATTTTTGGTCAGGTCTTCCTTTTTAGCTATTTTTAACCGATGAAACTGCGTAAGTTTCCCTTTATAGATTTGTTGTTCCATACTTCAATTCAAAAATAGAGAAAAAATAAATATGAAATTGCTATTGAGCTAATTTTCTTGCGAACAAAACCAATGAAGATAACCATTCGTATATTTCATTTAACTAAGAATATTACAATATGAAAAAGATACTTTTATCTGCAATTATAGCGACTACACTTTTTAGCTGTAAAAAAGAAGCTGAAAAAAATCAGGAGAATTTAACCGAGAAAGATTCTATTGCAAATGTTACTCCGGAGAATCTCCCTTCAACAGCTTCATTAAAAGCACTAAATCCTAAAGAAACGACAGATTTTCTTCAGAAGAAAAATGACACTTTATATGTTACCAATTTCTTTGCTACATGGTGCGGACCGTGTGTAAGAGAAATTCCGCATTTCAAAGAAAAAATTACAGAACTAAAAGATAAACCGGTAAAAATCACGTTTATCAGTTTAGATTCAAAAGAAGTCTGGAACTCTGAAGTACCAAAGTTCGTAGATAAACAAGGTATAAGAAACAATACCATTTTACTGGATGGCGGACAATTGGATGAAAATTTTTTTAAGAATAACTTTAAAAAATTGGACGGTGGCGCAATTCCGTTTACGTATATGAGAAAAGGAGATCAGGTAGATGAATATTTAGGAATGATGACTCCGGAATTGCTGAATTCAAAGATTGCATCTTTTAAATAGATAATTATTTCGTAAGTTATTTTAATGTCAAAAAAATTTAAAATCCTGTGTTCGGTATTAATCATCGCAATAATTTGTGTGTCGATCATTAATCTGAATACAGGATTTTTAGACTTACATTTTCAGGATTTTTTTCAGGATACGGAAAACGGACAAATTGCTGAAATTCGGGTAAATCGTTTTTTAGTTATGCTTTTGGCAGGAATTTCAATTCCAACATCGGGTTTTTTGATGCAGGAATATTTTCAGAATCCTCTTGCAGGTCCCGATATTTTGGGAATTACTTCTATTGCGAGTTTATCTGTTGCTTTTTATATTTTCTTTTCACACGATATCTTACTTCCCGAATTTTTACAAAACAGCTTTTTGAGTCTTTCGGCAATCATTGGAAGTTTACTGTTAATGCTTATTTTGCTTTCAATTTCCAGTAAATTTCAAGATAAATCTTATCTGATTATTTTCGGGTTTCTGGTTTCGGCTTTTGCAGGAGCCATTGTTTCTTTATTACAGTTTTACGCCGAAAATCAAAGTCTGAAAAATTACATTTTGTGGTCTTTCGGAGCGAATAATATGGTGTCGAGAAATCAGATTATTGTACTTTCTATATTAGTTTTTATAGGATTATTTATCTGTTTTAAAACGATAAAACCTTTAATAGGAAATTCTTTAGGAAATTCTTATGCTCAGAGTTTAGGTGTTAATCTCAATCATTTAAAGATATTAATTATCGTAACATCATCACTGCTTTCTGCTTCTATCACAGCATTTTTTAGGACCTATTTTGTTTATAGGAATTATTGTTCCTCACTTTTGCAGACTCATCTACAATCCCGCAAAGCTTTGGCAGCAATGGATTTTGAATATGTTTCTGGGTATGCTGATTATGCTTTTATTTTCAATTGCCGCAGAGAAAACTCAAATACCGTTGAATGTAATCAGTTCATTATTTGGAATTCCCGTAATTTTGATGATGCTTTTGAAACAGAATAAGGTGTAAAAGTGGATTGTAATTAAATTAAATACGATTTTTGTCATTATAAGTATTATAATCAATGAATATTAAAATAACAAACAAGCAATTAATTATTACAAACATAACTTTGTTTGTGATAAGTTTTGTTTTTTTAGAATATTCAAAAATATTCAGAATGAATCAACAGCTACATTGGGATCTATTCATGGGCACACAACTGGTGGTTAATGATAGCATTATCTACTTGTTTTTGGGTTTCTGTAATATTGGGATTATACAGTTTATGGAAAATAGAAGAAAATAAATTTTTATATTTTATTTTCAGTATTTTACCTGTTATCATTTTATCAATTTTATTTTTCAACCTCTTTTAAAATAAATGCACCTTCAATTAAAACAAGCCAATATAGGCTACAGCAAAACCCTGATTTCAAACGCAACTGCTGATTTGAATTTGGGTGATGTTTGTTTATTGATTGGGAATAACGGTGTAGGAAAAACTACTTTAATAAAATCTATTCTTCATCAAACTCCTTTATTAAATGGTGAAATTTTAATCAATAATAAAAATGTAAAACAACATTCTGTAAAAGAGATTGCAGAAAATATTGCAATTGTTTTCTCGAAATCAATTATTCCGCAGAATTACACCGTTGAAGATCTTATTTCACTTGGCAAATACATCTATTATCCTTTCTATTTTGAACTCAAACAAAAAGATAGAGAAGAAGTTAAGGATATTATTCGAGAATTAGATTTAATTCAATATAAAGATACACTTCTGAAAAATCTGTCAGACGGAAATCTTCAGAAAGCTTTCATCGGTCGAGCTCTTACTCAAAATTCGCCTATCATTATTCTTGATGAGCCAACTACGCATCTTGATGAAAAAAAAACAAACTCATCATTCTTAAAACTCTTAGGAAATTAGCCAGAGCACAAAATAAACTGATTATATTTTCTTCTCACGATTGGAGACTGGCAAAAGAATTCGCTGATAAAATGTGGTATATTAAAGATCAGCAACTTTATTCAGGAATTGTAGAAGATGTTTTGTTACAACATGATGAACTTACCAATGCTTCATTGTTTCAGGTAAATGAAAATTTTGTTGCTCCTTCTATAAATTCTCCTCAAATTCAAAAAGAAATGCTGTTTTCTTTGCTTCAAAAAAACTTTCAAAGAGACTTGTCTTTATTAAATTTCAGTTTTAAAGAGTTATTTTGGGAGATTTCTCACAATCAAAAACTATACAAATGCGAATCTTTTGAAGAAATCGTTAAATTAGTCTCAAAGCTTCATTAAATCAATGTTTTAGTTATTTATTTCACATACTATGCATGCATAGTATTATGCTAATCATATCTTTTAATCAATTTAAAATCAGATTGTTAACAAATTTTAACAGTCAAAATTACTATGCATGCATAATATTTGCTACATTTGATAAAACCGACAAGCAAAAATATGATGGATAATAATAAAGAAAAAAACGGAAAATGTTGATCTCATTTTAAAACAGACTTGGTTGGCTGTTTCTAAAATGTACACTGAACTTGCTCAAGAGCACGATTCTACCGCAGTTCAAGCCCTTACATTATTAAAAATTGATCCTAAAGAAGGTACAAGAAGTACCAATTTAGGACCAAAAATGGCCATAGAGCCAACCTCTCTCACAAGAATTATCAAACTCCTTGAAGATAACGGATATATTTATAAAGAGAAAACAACAGCAGATAAACGGGAAGTAATCATTAAGCTCACAGATAAAGGCTTAAATTCCAGAAACATGTCGAAAGAAGTTGTTGTGAATTTTAATAAGAAAGTAATGGAAAAAATTGCTCCCGATAAGCTTGAAATCTTTAAAGAGGTAATGACGGAAATTATGAAAATTGCATCCGATATAAATAACAGAAAATAAATATAATATTATAATGAAAAGACGAATCAAACATGTTACGGTTCTGGGTTCAGGAATTATGGGAAGCGGTATCGCTGCACACTTTGCCAACATTGGCGTGCAGGTTTTACTTCTTGACATTGTTCCGTTTGAATTGAATGAATCTGAACAAAAAAAAGGTTTAACGAAAAATGACAAAGCCGTTCGTAACAGAATTGCTACCGAAAATTTTGAAAAACTGAAGAAGGCAAATCCTGCACTACTCTATTCTCCGAAATTTGCGGAAAGAATAAAAGTAGGAAACTTTGATGACGATTTACAGAAAATAAAAAATACCGACTGGATTATTGAGGTTGTTGTTGAAAGACTAGATATCAAAAAAGCGGTGTATGAAAAAATTGAACAATTCAGAAAACCGGGAACTCTGGTTTCTTCCAACACTTCCGGAATTCCAATCAATATGTTGGTGGAAGGACGAAGCGATGATTTCAAAAAATATTTTGCAGGAACTCATTTCTTTAATCCGGTAAGATATCTTCCTTTATTAGAAGTAATTCCTACTACAGATACAGATCCGGAAATTGCTGATTTCTATATGAGTTACGGGGCAAAGTTCTTAGGAAAAACAACTGTTTTAGCAAAAGATACTCCCGCTTTCATTGCCAATAGAATCGGAGTTTTCTCAATGATGGATTTGCTTCATAATGTTCAGAAATTAGGTTTAAATGTTTCTGACGTTGATAAATTAACAGGACCAATTATCGGTCGTCCAAAATCTGCAACCTTTAGAACTGCAGATGTTGTAGGTTTAGATACTTTGGTAATGGTTGCAAACGGTGTTCGCAACAGCGGTGCTGAAGCCAATAATTTCAACAATGTTTTCGCACTTCCTGATTATATTCAGAAAATGGTGGATAACAAATGGCTGGGTTCTAAAACCGAACAAGGTTTCTACAAAAAAGTAAAAGGTGCAGACGGAAAATCTGAAATTCACGGATTAAACCTCGATACTTTAGAATATGAGCTTCAAGGTAAATCTTCTTTCCCTACTTTAGAATTAACAAAAAATATTGATAAACCAATTGATCGTTTTAAAGTATTAATTGGCGGAAAAGATAAAGCAGGAGAACTCTACATAAAATCTCTGGGTGCATTGTTCGCCTATGTTTCTCATAAAGTTCCGGAAATTTCTGATGAGTTATATAAAATTGATGATGCAATGAGAGCAGGTTTCGGTTGGGAAAACGGACCATTTGAAATCTGGGATGCAGTTGGTGTTCAAAAAGGAATCGAGTTGGCAAAAGAAGCTGGCTACGAAGTTTCTGAGTGGGTAACAAATGTAGAATCTTTCTATAAAGTAAACGACGAAGGACAAAGTATTTTCTTTAACAAAAACTCAACGAACTACGATAATATTCCGGGTCAGGAATCATTTATTATTCTTGATAATATTAGAAAAAACAAAACGCTTTGGAGCAATTCAGGTTCTGCAATCCAAGATCTAGGTGACGGAATTATCAACTTTGAGATTCGTTCTAAAATGAATTCTTTGGGTGGCAAAGTTCTTGACGGACTCAACAGAGCAATTGATTTAGCTGAAAAAGAATATGATGGTTTAGTAATCGGAAATCAGGGTGCAAATTTCTCTGTAGGAGCCAATTTAGCGATGATTTTAATGATGGCAATTGAGCAGGATTGGGATGATCTGAATATGGCAATTGCTTACTTCCAAAAATCAATGATGAGAGTTCGTTATTCATCAATTCCTGTTGTAGTTGCTCCTCACGGAATGACTTTGGGTGGTGGTTGCGAAATGACGATGCATGCAGACAGAGTTGTTGCAGCCGCAGAAACTTACATCGGATTGGTTGAAACAGGAGTTGGTGTAATTCCTGGTGGTGGTGGAACGAAAGAATTTGCTTTAAGAACTTCCCAGGGAATTCCACAGTGATGATGTGAAAAATAACAGACTTCGTGAAGCTTTTATGAATATCGCAATGGGTAAAGTAGCAACTTCTGCTTATGAAGCTTACGATATGGGAATTCTTGAAAAAGGAAAAGACGTAGTTGTTGTCGATAAAAAACGCCAGATCATGACAGCAAAAATGATGGCGAAAAGCTTAGCAGAACATGGTTATACACAACCTATCGAACAAACTGTAAAAGTTCTTGGTAAAGATGCTCTCGGTATGTTCTATGTAGGAACAGACCAGATGTTAACGGGAAAAAATATATCTCAGAACACGATAAACTGATTGCTGATAAATTAGCAAACGTTTTGGTAGGCGGAAATCTTTCTGAACCAACAGTAGTTACTGAACAATATCTATTAAATCTTGAAAGAGAAACTTTCTTACAACTTTGCGGCGAAAGAAAAACTCTGGAGAGAATTCAGTTTATGTTAACGAAAGGTAAACCGCTTAGAAATTAACAACTATAAATATTTTAAACAACGTTTGTCATTCTGTAGGAATCTACACTTTAATATTTCATCATGGCAAATGGTATGTTTAAATTAAAATAAATAAAAAAATGTCTAAACAAGCATACATCATAAAAGGATTCAGAACCGCTGTTGGAAAAGCTCCAAAAGGTTCGCTTAGATTCACAAGACCAGACGTAATGGCAGCAACCGTAATTGAAAAATTAATGGCAGCCGTTCCGCAATTAGATAAAAACAGAATCGACGATTTGATCGTTGGAAACGCAATGCCAGAAGCTGAACAAGGCTTAAATGTAGCGCGTTTAATTTCTTTAATGGGATTACAAACCGATAAAGTTCCAGGAGTTACTGTAAACAGATATTGCGCTTCCGGAAAGTGAGGCAATTGCAATTGCTTCAGCGAAAATTCAGGCAGGAATGGCAGATTGCATTATTGCAGGAGGTACAGAATCCATGTCTTACATTCCGATGGGTGGTTATAAACCTGTCCCTGAAACAGAAATTGCAAAATCTAATCCCGATTATTATTGGGGAATGGGTTATACAGCAGAAGAAGTTGCAAAACAATTTAATATTTCCCGTGAAGAGCAGGATCAGTTTGCTTTTGAATCTCATCAAAAGGCATTAAAAGCCAATGCAGAAGGAAGATTTACCAATCAAATTGTTCCTATTCCTGTAGAATATAATTTTTTGGATGAAAACCAGAAAATGAAGACTAAAAAGTTTGATTTTTCAGTAGATGAAGGTCCAAGATTAGATACTTCATTGGAAGGTCTAGGCAAATTAAAGCCTGTATTTGCAAACGGAGGTTCTGTAACAGCAGGAAACTCATCTCAAATGAGTGACGGAGCAGCTTTCGTGATTGTGATGTCTGAAGAAATGGTAAAAGAATTAGGTCTTGAACCAGAAGCAAAATTAGTTGCTTATGCAGCAGCAGGTCTTGAGCCTAGAATTATGGGAATGGGACCTATTTATGCAATTCCGAAAGCTTTAAAACAGGCAGGTTTGGAATTGAAAGATATTGAATTGATTGAATTAAACGAGGCTTTTGCGTCTCAATCTGTTGCTATCAAAAAAGAATTAAACCTAAATCCAGACATTTTAAACGTGAACGGAGGTGCAATTGCTTTGGGTCATCCACTTGGTTGTACAGGAACAAAATTAACCGTTCAGCTTCTCGATGAAATGAGAAAACGTGGCAACAAATACGGAATGGTTTCTATGTGTGTAGGAACAGGACAAGGAGCAGCGAGTATTTTTGAATTGTTATAGACAAAAAGAGAAAAGAATAAAGAGAAAAGATTTAATGAAGCATAATTTTAAGAATTTAAATATATAGAAGTTGGCTATTGAATTAGCAGACGAAACGTATGTCCTTACAGATGCTTTTCCAAAAAATGAAGAGTTTGGATTGAAGTCTCAACTTAGAAGATGTTCCGTTTCTGTTGCGTCAAATATTGCGGAAGGCTCAAGTAGAAGTTCCAATAAAGATTTTAATCGTTTTTTGGAAATTAGTCTTGGTTCTCTTTATGAATTACAAACTCAAATTATAATCTCCTCGAACAGAAATTATTTTGAGATCAATAAACTCGAAATTATAGAAAATAAAATAACAGAATTACAGAGAATGATTTCTGGCTTTCAAAAAAACTTAATGTTGTAAGTCTTTTTTTTTTTCTCTTAATTCTTTCATCTAAAAAAAATAAACAATAATGAGCAATATAGTAAAAGGAGGAGAATTCCTCATCAAAGAAATTCCTGCAAACGAAGTCTTCACTCTTGAAGAACTTTCAGAAGAGCAAAAAATGCTGAGAGATTCGGCAAAAGAATTTATCGACAGAGAGGTTATTCCTCAGAAA